>SNQJ01S0033555.1:45942-69394 GCA_010110895.2 Picea sitchensis | reverse complement strand
CAACAACAGAGGTAGAGTATGTTGCTGCTACAGAGGCTAGTAAAGAGATGATTTGGTTACAAAGGTTTATGGAGAAATTAGGAAAGAAGCAAGAGAATAATAGGTTGTACTATGATAGTGAGAGTGCCATTCATATTGAAAAGAACTCAGGCTTCCATTCGAAGACTAAGAATATACAGTTGAGGTACCACTTCATACGATCCACCTTGGAAGATGGACATGTGAAGTTGGAAAATATACACACTAGCCAGAATTCTGCAGACATGTTAACAAAGGCAGTAATACGGGAGAAACTGAGTTCCTGATCAGTTTCAGTTGGTCTTCAAGAATGAAGATGAAGATGAGAAATTTTCCAGGTCCAAGAAGGTTCAGAGTCCAACATATACAACAGCGGTGGAGTTGTTGAGATTAGTCTCCAAGTGGGAGATTGTTGGTTGTGGAGCCTTATTATCTTCCTGATTCAGAGGTATTTTACATTCAACCGTGTTTATACCCCATGAAGTATTTACACCCCAGAAGTATGTACACTCTTCCATGCGGGGGAGTGCAGAGGGGGGGTACCCCCTCTGCAGGGTCCGTGGGCAAGCGGGGGTTCGGGGGTGAAGCCCCTGAAGGAAAAATTGCCTTGTAAATGTATATTGTAATTTCATTGTAAATCTGGACTGTTCATTATATGGTCACAGATCTAACGATAGAGATTATGTTGGGGTTTGTTTCCCTAGAAGGCAACCTTGTTTTATGAGGGAAATGTATTGCGACTATGTAGGATGGTGAGTATTGTATTTTGAGAGAGGAGACTTTGAGAGAAATAAGAGGAAGTTACAACGGGTTTTGATGTAGGTTGTATCCCTTCATTTGCAGGATAATAATAAAGCAAGGACCTGGCAATTTCTCTGGTGGACGTAGCCCACACTGGGTGAACCACGTAAATCTGTGTCTCTCTTGTATTGTGTATCTTCTTTGTTTTGTTTCCACATTTGTTTTATTTTATTGCTCCACGGTCTTGTTTTTCTAACATAACCATCTTAAGCCACTTTCCTCAGTTTAGGGCTAACCCACTTCTAATCACTTGTCCACTTAGTATTTTTTCCAATAAATTTATTATTTAAATAATTTCTTTTGTATCAACTCTGACTTATAGTACACTCATCAATTCACTTTATTATTTAAATTGTTGGATTTACTTCACACACACCTAGGATTTATTTTTCCTAAGTTTTTTCCTTGTTTATTAGTCATAATTAGTCATTATCCAATCTCCTATATTTTAGGGGAGAATATTCCACCTAGAAAATATTCTCTTTTAATTGACACTTTAGTTTGACTAGTTGAGTTGAGTTTTGATGTTGCATTGGTTTTGTCACCATGATAATTCGACCTTGCCTTGGTAACTAGAATGGCACATTACCATTGATTTCCTAAGTTAACTCCTCACTACTCTATGTTTAATCAGTTAACTGAAGACTAGTTGACTAGTTATCTCAACTAGGTGGCAGTTCAATCCCGCAACTGTTGGTGTGTGTCCAGATCACTCTAGACCACCACTATGGTGCATTGGTTCTCCTCCAGTGCGCACTAATTGAGTTATATAGAGTATATCATGTGTAAATTATTCATTATTCATAACGGTTAATGATAATTCTTTCATTCTTTCTCTCCTTCTTCTTCTTTCTTCTATTCTCTCTGTAAATGTGTTATCATTGTTTATCTAGATCTATTCTGTGCAGGTTCAAAAAATTTACATGGTATCAGAGCTGACAGACTTCTAAGCAAAATATACACCAAATGTTTTTGCAGGTACAAAAGATTGAAGACAACGAAAAGATGGAATTCCAAAAAGAATTCATTCTTACACCTTACAACTATTTTGCATGGAAGGAGAAAATATCTATACATCTACAAACAAGAGGGTTGTATAGGTTAACCTTGAATACAGATATAGAACCGACATCATCCATAGAAAAATCCAAGTATTTAAATCGCATGGATGAGGCACTCAGAACAATTTGCAGTCTTATTTCTCCCGATCTCCTTTTTCTTATATCTTCCTGTAAGACTCCCAATGAATCCTGGACCACCTTGGAAGGGATCTTTGGAAAACAGGATGAGATGAGGGGACACATGATGGAGGTGGAGTTACTCACATTGGATCCAAAAGTCTTTGAGAATATCCAAGATTTCTTTACAAAATTCAAGGATTTACTGTCGCAACTCAAATATTGCGGGGTTGATAAATTGAAGGAGGAGAAACAAACGGTTCTCACCATTCTCTCCAAGCTTGGTCCTGAATTTTCTGTATTCGTATCCACATTCCATTTTTTCAGAATTTCCTCTGGAGCCAACTGGAATATGCCTTCTCTTGAGGACTTTATCGAATCCCTAACACAAGAGAAAACCAAGCTCATCAACATGGGCACAATCAAAGGCCCAAGGGAGCATGCCCTCATTGTGCATGATGAAAGCCAAAAATATTAGAAATCTAAAGATAAACATAAAAGAAAATCTCATGCACATCCAAAGAAGGAAGGGTACACAAAACCCTTCACCGATGCCTCTGGATCCAAAGGGGAAAAGGGAAGAAAACCAGAGAAATGATCGTATTGTCACAAAGGATTCCATCCAGAATCTGTATGCATGCAAAAACAAATAGATCTGATGTCTCAAATACTTCAGAAAAACAACCTTGGAGATTGCATCCCTGAGGGTGCCAAGAAGAAGAAGCCAAAATATCTGAATTCCAAGAAAGGAAATTCTAGCCATGCCTTGATTGCAATCATCTCCTCTCCTGATGCTTGGATCGTAGATTCAGGAGCATCACATCAGATGGATGCCTTAGAAGCAGTCTATTCTTCATTGGATCCATGCAAAGGTCCTCCTATTCTGATGGGGGACAAATCTTCTGTCGAAGTCACCGGCAAAGGAAGGGTTGAACTCACCAATGGAAGCTTTGAGAATGTGTTGCACGTTCCCAAACTTTTTGTCAACCTTCTCTCCATGTATCAGATGATGAATTCCGACATCGGAAAGAAATTCATCTTCACACCAAATTTTGTGGACATCTACGACATGCAAACCAACTCCAGGGTTTCTACCGGTGAGGTAAATCATCAGTCTAGATTGTATACATTTTCTGAATTCATTGAGCCTGATTCTACTTTATTGCTTACTCATGCTGATGAAAGTAGTAGGATATGGTACAAAAAGGTTTAGACATTTGAATTTTAGATACATGCAACAAATTACCAAGCACAAATTTGTTGATGGTCTACTAGACATCCATTTCTCCAAGGGAGTATATGAGGGATGTGTTCTCGGAAAACATCCTCAAGAGAAATTCGACAAAGGAAAGTCTCAACGAGCTTCCACACCTTTATATCTGATCCACAGTGACCTTATGGGTCCTTTTCCACATTCATCCATAAACAAAGTGAGGTTTTTTCTCATTTTTGTTGATGATTTCTCACGTTTTACATGGATCTACTTAGCCAAAAATCTGAGGTCTTTCAACACCTCAAAGATTTCAAAGCCCTGGTTGAGACACAGTCCGAAAAGAAGATCAAATTACTTTGAATTGATAATGGGGGAGAGTATGTGAATCATGAGATCCACATTCTTTTCCATGAGACAGGGATTCAATTGCAACATACAGTTCCCTATACTCCGCAGCAAAACGGAGTTGCTAAGTGGAAAAACAGATCTCCAAAGGAGATGGCCTCTTGCATGTTGCATGCAAAGTCTCTACCACAGAGACTATGGGCCGAAGAACTTAATTTTGCAACATACATCCACAACAGATCTCCCCATAGATATGTCAAGGATAAGTCCCCCTATGAGGCTTGGAGTGGCCTCAAACTGGAAGTGACCCACTTTCACATTTTTGGTTCACGTGCATGGGCTAGGATTCCCTCTGAAAAGAGGAAGGCAATTGATCCACAGAGCACTGAGTGCATTTTTGTTGGATACCTCGACGGTGTGAAGGGATATCAACTTATTGATCTTTCCTCGGACAAACTCATCATTGAGCGTAGTTTCCAATTCGAGGAAAGTGTATCACATGCACCTCAACAACCACATGAAGACACCTTCATTCTTCCACCTGTCCGAGATGATGAGCATGCAGAGGCCTACTCTTATTTAGATGAGAGTTCTAATTTAGAGGACTCAGATGATTCATATTCAAAGTCAGTATAGTCAGATGCAGAGTCAGATCATCCATATGCAGTTGCAGAGCCAGAGCAGAGGCCCAAGTGGGCACAAACTACTCTTCAAGATGCAGAAGATCTCGTTGGTGATCCAACCGATACTAGGAGGACTCGATTTGATTTTGAGGAGCTTCCTATTGCACTCACTGCCACTGAACCATTTCCCTCCAAGAATATTTTCTTGTTTCACTATTCAGATCCACAGTCTTATGGCAAGGTTGCTCGAAATCCATTTTGGGAATCCTCCATGCAGGAGGAGTACAACTCCCTCCTTGAGAACCAAAATTGGGATCTGGTTCCCCTTCCTTCTGGGAGGAAACTTGTCAGATAAAGATGGGTCTACATGACCAAGAGCGCAACAAATGAACATATTAATAGATACAAATTCATGCTTGTCTCCAAAGGCTTTCAACAGGTTCATGGTATTGACTATGATGAGACCTTCGCTCCATTAGCGAAGATGGATTCCATACGATTGACACTTTCCATTGCGGTAGCCAAAGGATGGGAAGTCCATTAGATGGACGTGAAGAATTGATTTCTTCATGGTGATATCTCTGAGGAAATATACATGGAGCATCCCCATGGATTTATGTAGGACTCATCTTTGGTCTGTCGACTGAAGAAGTCCCTTTATGGCCTCAAGCAGGCTTCGAGGGCATGGTATGCCAGGATGGAATCCTACCTGTAGTCATAGAACTTTGTACGTTGTAAATCAAACCCAAATGTTTACATGATTAGGATGACTGATTCACTTATACTCTTAGTTATATATGTTTATGATTTGTTGATCATCGATTGCTCAACTTCAATGATTGTTGCAGTCAAGAGGATTCTACATGACATGTTTTTGATGACGGACATGGGTCCACTACACTTCTTCCTTGGACTCAAGATTAGTCAGGATGCATCATGCATCAAAATATCTCAGAACAAGTATGCATGAGATATCCTTGAGAGATTTCACATGAGAGACTGCAAGTATGCTCCGAATCCTTTCCTATCAGGAGTCAAACTTGAGGATGGCAAGGAGACTCCACTGGTTGACAACAAATTGTACAGACAACTAGTGGGGAGATTGTTGTATCTCACACACTCCAGACTAGACCTCTCATATGCAGTTGTCACAATTTCCAAGTTCATGCAGGAGCCACATGAGCTACATTGGAAGGCTGCAAAACATATCCTTCGATACGTACATGGAACCATCACCTTTGGATTCATTATGCAACTGAATCTACATTATATCTCATCGGGTTTACTGATTCTGACTGGGCTGGTGATAGCACTGATCGCAACTACACATCTGGTTACTCACCCTGTCTTGGTTCTGGGCCTATCTGTTGGTCGAGAAAGAAGAAATATTCCATTGCTCTATCTTCATCCGAGGCAGAGTACATAGGGGTAGTTAACATAACCATTTAGGCTATGTGGATACACCATTTTCTCACTTAGTTGGGAATTCAGTTTCATTAGCCGATCGTCATCTGGTGTGACAACCAGAACACTCTGAAGTTCTGTAGAGATCCAATTTAGAGACAATGGACGAAGCACATCACGATCCACATGCACTACATCTGGGAATTATT
Source organism: Picea sitchensis (assembly GCA_010110895.2). Taxonomy (NCBI): domain Eukaryota; kingdom Viridiplantae; phylum Streptophyta; class Pinopsida; order Pinales; family Pinaceae; genus Picea; species Picea sitchensis. The sequence goes on along the minus strand of SNQJ01S0033555.1, from coordinate 63,603 downwards.
ACACGAGGGGATCATCGACTTACATTTCTTTCCTTCAACAAAATAGATGACAAACATCTTCACCAAGACCTTCACTGAGTACAAGTTCCATTCTCTGCGAAGTTGTCTTGGAGTGAAGGAAACAATTTCCTAGCAATTGTAGTTCTTCTTTTTACATACATTATTTCTTGAGGGGGTTTTTCCCATGAGTTTTTACCTCTTTCCTCACTTTATTTCAGTGTGTCTTTTGTATTTGGGTACCTAACATTGCCTCGTTGTCGGGACCCATTCTTTATTTTCACCATAGTGATGTTCAGGGGGGGTGTTGGAGTAACTTCACACACACCTAGGATTTTTTTTTCCTAAGGTTTTTCCTTCTTTATTAGTCATAATTAGTCATTATCCAATATCCTATATTTTAGGGGAGAATATTCCACCTGGAGAATATTCGTTTTCAATTGACACTTTAGTTTGACTAGTTGCGTTGAGTTTAGATGCTGCATTGGTTTTGTCACCATGCAACATTGGGATCATCACCATGCTAATTTGACCTTGCCTTAGTATCATCACCAGAATGGCACATTACCATTGATTTCCTGAGTTAACTCACTACTCTATGTTCAGTCAGTTAACTGAAGACTAGTTGACTAGTTAACTCAACAAGGTGGCAGTTCACTCTCGTAACTGCCTGAGAGACTAGACTTGATGGAAGTTCACTCCTGTAACTGCATGAGAGACTAGACTAGGTGGAAGTTCACTCCTGTAACTATTGGTGTGTGTCTATATCACTCTATACCACCACTATGGTGCATTGGTTCTCCCCCAGTGCGCACTCATTGAGTTATACAAAATATATCATGTGTAAATTATTCATTATTCATAATGGTTAATGAGAATTATTTCATTCTTTGTGTCCTTCTTCTTCTTTATTCTATTCTCTCTGCAAATGTGTACATCATTGTTTAGCTAGATCTATTCTATGCAGGTTCAACACATTTACAAAAATAATTTTTTCTTTGAAACCACTTTGGCTACATTGACCTTTTGGGGCTTCTAAATGACTCATGAGGGTTCTCCAACCTCACATGGACATAACTCTCTAACCGTGAGGAGTTATGTGACATTCCAAATACCAACGAAAATGGCATGACATATACAATCCATCCAGAATAGTCTTACCTTCAAAAATATTAAAACTCATACCATTATACATCAAATCAACTTGGATCCATTATCCAAACCTTTGTGCTACCATAATTCTCTACCAGATTTTCTTCAAGGGTTGACATCAATGACAACCAACCCAAATAATCAACAATCTCCCCCTTTGGCATTGATGGAAACAATCAGATGCAATACTGAAGTCATATCACTCATGCTCCCCCTGGAACCATGCCTCTGTGATCTTTATCCAAGCATTTACCTTTGCATCTGATAAATGTCCCCCCCTTTGTCATCAATGGAAAATGTATCTTTCCATTCGGGGTTGATCCCCCTAACTGAACCGTCCTTGGGGATACTCCCCCTAATTGAACTCTTCTTGTAACTGATCCCCCAACTTGAACCGTTGTCTTTAAGGTGCTTCCTCGTGGAAATCCAAGGCATATAATATAAACATTCAAAACCATTCATTTTGGAGTAGAAATTAATCCGTGTCTCTGGCGAAAATACTCAAAGGCTTCCCTTGGAAGCAGTTTTTTAAAGATGTCTGCCACTTGTTGTTTTGTGACCACATATTCAACTTTGATGTTCTTCTCTACAACCTGTTCTCAAAGAAAGTGATACTTTATTGGAATGTGCTTCATCTTGGAGTGCATCACCGGGTTCTTTGAGATACTAATGGCGGTTGTATTATCAAAATAGATTGGAATGGGCTCATCATACTCAACCTGTATATCTGTCAAAGTTTTTTTCATCCATAGAACATGAGTACAACATCCTGTTGCTGCAATGTACTCTGCTTCGGCTGTAGATAAATATACTGATGATTGTTTCTTGCTTAGCCAAGATACTAAACACTCAACGAAGTAGAATGATGGTCCACTGGTGCTTCGTTGGTCATCAATGCAACCTTCCCAATCTACATCTGTGTAGGCAATACGTGATAGATCCTTTCCTTTTGGATACCATAATCCAAACTCTTATTTTCCTTTGAGATATTTGAAAATCCTCTTCACTGCTAATACATGCGATTCCTTTGGTGCTGCTTGAAATCGTGCCGCCTGTCCAACTTCCTTTATTACATCTGGTCTGGATGCTATCACATATAGTAAGCTACCAATCATTGACCTATATTTCCTCTAGTCTATAGACTTTGAATCATCATCTTTTCTCAACTTGCAACTGGTTTTCATAGGAGTGGTAACTGGTTTTAAATATTCCATTCCGAACCTCTTTAACATTTCTATGATATAATTAATTTGAGAAATAAAAATTCCTTGGTTGCTTTGATGTATCTGAAGACCCATAAAGAAGGATAATTATCCAAGTAATGACATTTCAAATTCATTCTGCATATCCTTTGCAAATTTTTGGCTTAACCTTGATGTAGAGGGTGCTGTATGCACTTCCTTTTCTGAACCCTGCCTATTGTAGATATTTATCCAGTCTAGAGTACCATGCTCTAAGAACCAGTTGTTCAATGTAGAATTCTTCTTCAAGTTCCTCGTTCAGAAAATATGATTTCACGTCCATCTCTGTCCATACTTTTCAAGATTTTGCTGCACAAATGTCCATAATTTTGACTCATATGTCATTGTACTATCACGAAGTACTACTACAACTGATTAATCTATCATATTGTACTTCTTCTAACTGAATGCACTGAATCTGTGTACTCAAATTATACAAGTTTCTCAAAGGATGGTTCTGTAGTCTATCTCAACTACCACATAGACTCCTCGTGTCTATTATTCATATTATCTGGGAGTCTCTAAGCCGGATGGCTTAGAACAATTCATGCTCTGAAGTTTATTCATCATCATCTTCATTAGTAGATTCATCATCTCTCTGAGCTCTCAATTTTTTCTTTCTGTCTGTGGATTCATCTTTCACTACAATGCCCAAATGTAAAACATATTGAACATGTTCCTTATTTACCTGTCCTTATTTTCTTTGAGTTATTTTCCAAATCTTTCTGTGTCTGACATCTTTCTTTTTCTCTGTAGAATTTTCTTCATCTCGTTTTATTTCCAATATTGCAATCTATGGAACCTGGTCTTTGATCACCTGTTCTTCATGTTTTGAGCAACCACTATCAACACACCAACCACGCTTCTTATGCTTATCTTATTGAGTGAGTGTAAATTCTTCATTGCTATACTGATTCTTCTTTCTTATCCATGTTCTCTTCTGAGGCTCCTGTCTGTGACTGTTGTTGTTCTGTTGTGGTTCTCTAGGAGGGACTGCCAGTCTACAATCTTTGGCCATGTGTCCAAAGTTATTTCACTTGTATCATTCCACTTCAGTGCTCAATGATTCAAACCTATTGTAGATTCTTCTCTATGTTTCGCTAGGCCTTCTTGGATAACCATTTTGTGTATGAATTTTAAAGTTGTTTATGTTGCTGCTATTAGCTCTGCAATTTACAGCTTTATGTCCAAATTTATTGCATGCATAACATAAACCCAAAAATATATTTTGATACCCGGGAGTTGAAGATATTATGAAAGGAGTTACACTTATGAATCCTTCTTATTTCTGAGGGCTATTTGTTTCTGTCAGTTGTTGATTCTGAAATCTGAATCTTCTCGGTGGAGGAGTGTCCCTGTAATCTTCCTTGTAGGTCTTCCTATCCCCTTTGATTGTTTCTGCATAAATTTTTTGATATGTTTCTTGTTTTGTTGCTTTGGAGATTAATGCATTTTATGTCTGATTGTATCCAAGTACATACTTGTCATGATTAGGCCTTTGACTACTGATAATGTCATCCAAAACTTTTGAGCTGTTCTACATAGTTTTCTTTTGAATATCCTTTCTCAATGTGACAATCTCTGCTTCTTTTATATATAGATTTTTCTGTTCAGTTCTCATTTCATATGTTGTGAAGATTCCATGTAGTTCTTCCATGATTATTGAGTCTAGATATGCTCTTTATTCTAGTGATGATATCTTATGATCAAATCTCATAGGAAGAGATCTTAGTACTTTTTGAACATTATAGATTCTTTAATTTCTTCTCCTAATCCTATGACTGCATTTACTGTTTCATCGAATCGTAAGAAGTAATCCACAATATTCGCATATTCCTTCATATTTAGTTGTTCGAACTGACCTCTATAAGTTTGAAGCTTTGCTGCTTTGACTTTTGAATCTCCTTCATAAATATTTTGAAGTTTGTCCCAAATCTCTTTAGTGGATTTACAATGCACAACTTTGGTGTATACCGATTCACCAAGACCATTCAGAAGTGAATTTGTGGATTTGGAATTATTTTGACCGAGTTTTATTGCTCTTTCACTTGTTGGTGGAACTGCTGGTTCTTTGTATCCATCTACTATAGATTTCCAAATTTCAAATCCCTGTGCATGTATATATGTTTTCATCCTTCTTCTCCAGAATGCATACTTCTGTCCATCAAACTGTGGTATTCCATGTTTATACATGTTGTTTCTCTCCATGATCTACCTTTCAGTGGTTAAAATGATTCTTGAAGGAACCCACTCTGATTCCAATTATTGGATTACTGAGAGAGTGGGTGAATCAATAATAGAGAAATAATCTTTTTTAACCACAAAATTCAAGTGTTATATCAATGTAACATTATCATCCAATAGTTTCATAGTAAATAAACAATGAACAAATGAGAAATCATACACATACACAGTACACCAGTGTTTTTACGTGGAAACCCAAAGTGGGATAAAACCACATAATTCTTTTTCTTATATGTATTTAAGAATTACATTCATTGGAAGCACCAACTTCCTTTATTTTCCAACTGCAACTGGAAGGAGGCTCCAACCCCCTAGTTTCTCAGGCTACAACTTGAAGAAATTGTTGGAAAGTGTTATGCTTGTCATTGATGGCAAGTACAACAATGAAGATGACAGGAAAACAGAAGACAAAGGAAATCAAGCTCAGGAGGAATAGCAGTCTTATATGCGCACGAAGCATAGGAAAGAGACCGCAAGCTCGAGGAATAGCGCCTTTATATGCGCATCGGCATGTGAGAGACCGAACCGCTCTGATTCACTGAAATCCCGACAAATGTTGTCGGGATAAGCTGCGTAGATATTAAACGCTGGAGTTAAGCGCAGAGAAGAAGTGATCTAAGCCGCCAGATTAGAAGCAAACCCCGACAATCGGCCGATATGCATACGCGAGGGAGATAAGCCATCGGAGAACCGGACGTTGATTTCCAAATGCAAAGAACAATGACAACGAAACCCCGGAAATCGCGATATGATTTTGCACGATATGATCACAACCGCTGATCAACATGTGATCCCAACCATTGATCCAACTTCATCGGCGTTGTAATTCACGCCAAGAAGGGACACGCACAACCAGAATGATGTGTCGCGCATTCAACACTTCGTGCATTGTGTATGTCGCGAATCGGGAAAGTGACATCGCAGTGTTGTTTAACACGGTCAAACACGTGGTGACGCCGCAGAGGTATCTACGACGGATCATCGACAAAGTCACTTGACATCGAAAACTCTGAAATCGTGATATGAGATTTTGCGATGTAATCACGGTCGTTGGTTTAAGAATGAGATCTGGATCGTTGTTTTCATTCATCGGAGAATCGGGGACGGGAAGTCTATAGACATGTGCATCTCGACATCAAATCACCCAAACCCCGATAGAGAGACATAAGGTTGGTCACTTCTGAGTGAAGGTCACATTGACCGAGCTAAGCTCGGGGAGGGCTAGCTGCATGAAAGGAGCCATCTGAACGGAAACGCGAACGAAATCACAATCACGGACATAAACATTGGCGTCATCGCGAAATACCCAAAACCCGATGTGATGTTTGACCAAGTTCATGTGTTGACGGTCATATGGGCCATACAGCAGTGGCTTACGCCTAAAAAAAGAGCAAATCTGGGACCTGAGAATCTGAGGCCTCGAAAATATTGTGGTTCTACACTTAACCGCCAAATCGGGCGATGGGTGAACTGACGAATCAATCGCTGGATTAAGAAATGATCTGAGGGCTACTGAGGCACGAATCGTGAGGACCGCTAAAACCATGACATCCTGCTAAGAGAAGTCGGCGAGTCCGATGTAGGATCACCGTGAGAAGTCGGCGAGTCATGATGATGATCCGATAGAGGACTCAAGAGGTGGAGGATACGACGCAGAAAGTGTGCATGCAAAGGCATGGAAACATTGCATGCAAAAGGTGCATAGACGCTTAAGTAAATACGCTCAAAAGAGGAGATTAGGTTGTTGAAAAAGTGGGAATTTGCAAAGGCTATTGAGCTGCGGTCAGGTGTGGATTCATGGGTGAAGAAGAATCAGAAAGGCGCTAAATAAATCATGGTGGGTCTATAACCGTGATTACTGCAAATGATCCGAGGAGAAGGAAAATAATGAAGGCAGAGCAACAAAGCGGGAGCAGAACAGTGATAAGTCAGGCAGGCCATCATCAAACTTCATATCAATGTAATAAATTCAGTAAAGATTACTATTTCGTGGTGGTTGGGAGGTGCTAGGAGGACTGTTGTACTCAGAGGTCTGGGCGGGTGCTTGAACAATGTGGAGTTGGTGCTTCCTCTAGTTGGTGCTAGAGAAGCCGTGAGTTGGTGCTTCCTCTAGTGGGTGCTAGAGAAAACAGAGTTGGTGCTCGCAGTTGCGTACCGCAAAACAGGTTGTAGCCTCATTATGAGTTGGTGCTCATATGTATGATCAAGTAAAGAATGTAACAATTACTTATCATATAAAGAAAAAGAGGTTTTTACCGGTGATGGGTTTCTCAGTGAAATATCTGTCTCTGTGCTTCTCTTATGTATGACCGATGCCGAATATGCCATTGTTTATTCCTCTACATTATTGTGATCATCACTGAGAGGGACTGGCTAAAGAGTTTAAAAAGAAGCATAATTGTTTTGTTACGGTAACAACCGATTCACCCCCCTCTCAGTATCCTTGAATATACTAACAATTGGTATTAGAGCCGCCCCTTTTATCTAAGGGTGGTAGATCCTAGAGCTTAAACACGTCAAGCCATGAAGGAAATTCAACTAATAAGGCCCTCCTTTTCAATGGAACAAACTTACCTTCTGGAAAGTTAGAACGAGAACTTATATAATGGCTTTAGTGCGCATGTCCGGATGTAGTAGAGACTGCTATGTAAAGCCAATTGTGCTAGCTAATAAGGATGACAAACTAGAATTTAGCCTTCAACGCTTAAGGCTATGAATGCTATCTTGGAGTGGGCTTGCGTATACACTTGTGAAAGTTGGTGCACCTAGGAACCGCTTAAAGAAATGTGAATAAACCCACAATGCTTATGAAGGTAATGAGAAGGTAGTACGCAAAGCTTCAAACCTATAGAATACAGCTTGAAATCAAATCAAGACATGGAAGATGAAACCTTGGAAAATACTCTTCTCGAGAGTAGAATAATGGTAAATGCTATGAATGCACTTGGTGAAACAATTGTGGAACCTTATTTAGTTCAAAAATCTTGAGATCTCTCCTGCATAGGTTCAACCCGAAGGTCTCGCTATAGAAGAACTTAATGATCCTAAAACCTTTACGCTTGACCAACTTCTGAACACCGACCGCATATGAAATGAGAATAGTTAAAGATAAACCCAACCTCCGTAGAGAAGCATCATTTAGAGCATACAAGAATGAGGATTCCAAGCCCAATGAAATCGAAGCAAAATTTGTAAAGAGACCTAAGAAGAGGGAGAAGGAAAATACAAAGGAAATTGCCCTTCAAATGTTTTAACTATGGTAGAATAGGACACTTTTACAAATGCAAATGTCCCAACAAAGGAAAGGGATCGTGACTTGTGATAGTGAGGAGAAATGCACACGTAAATTCCTTTAAAGAGAATAAATTTAAGAAGAAAAGTCTCGGTGCAAACAATGATGATGATCCTTCCCGATGATGAGGATAATGATTCATCTATTGAAGAGAAAACTAAATGACTTCACACTTATGGCCAAAGAGGTCTATGACAATAATACAACATGTGGAGTGACAAGAATGAAGAAGAAGTTGTGGTTGATATGGAAAGAGAATCGAATCTGCATTAGAAGAGATTGACAGATTAAGAATCAAGAACAAAGCAAAGACAATAATTGTTAAAACACCAGAAAGACAAGAAGAACCTCGATGAAGACTTTGTCCCACTAAAAGTAGAATTGAAGAGGCAAAGAAAATCAAGAGATTCTCAACACAACTATCGTAAAAATAAGGCAAGATGTGAATCATTAGAACAAGAAGGAAGTGAAAAACAAGGAAAGAAATGGAGAAATTTCAAGCCTTGTATAATCGTAATCTGTCAAGTATCAAAGCCTCTAAGGATTAACCACCCTTCCGAATCAGCAAAGGAAATCCCAAGCTGAAACCTGGTTTGGGATATGAAGAGGGATCGCTGGGAAGCCGTGAATTGAAGAACCTATCAAGTTTTTCGCTAAAAGCACTCCACCAATGGTGATAACAAATCCACGAAACAAAGGAAGACAATCAACCAATCAAGATGAGTAAAGGAAAAGGTGCTGATTGAATCAAGACCTAAGAAACAATGTTCATTCTACTAAAAGACGCTATCAGGAAAACATAAATCAATTTGTTCAAAGAAGACAACCATTTTCCGTGTACAAAGAACTTTTCTATGGCTATTGTTTCTATTGTTCTAACTTCGGGTACAAAGCTTTAAACCTGCTCCCTAAGAACCAGAAAATGAGCAATTAAGATTTCAAAGGAATAAAAACTTCCCACAACAAAAAATGATACACTCAGGTAATAATTATGCACACACTGCAAATTGCCAAATTAAGTCCGGACGCATACAACAAAGGATGGCAAGAAATAATCAATGCACAAGTAAGTTAACACCGCGAATAATAAGTTTGACTTTCATTGAATAAAGAGGTTGAATGCTACACGGTCATAACTTTGGCATAAATCTATTGATCAAGCCGGGTTAATGAACTATGAACCATATTCGAAATCTCCTGTTGAAAAATGTCAAGTTTTGGAAGAAGAAGGAAAGTAACAAGTGTGGATTAGTATTATCCGCCAAAGAAAATGAAACCTTGGTATATAGACAGTGGTTGCTCCAAACACATGACAGAGACAAAGGCAACTTTCTATCACTAAGTGAAAGTAAATCAGAACTGTAACCTTTTGGAAATGATGCTGTGGAAAAAGTAAAAGGAAAAGGAATGGTGAGCTTAAGTAATGGAGGAGGAAAAGCCCAAGATGTTCTACTGGTGGGATTTACCGAACATTAACTGCCAGGGGTCAAATGTGTGATAGAGGATGTGAAGTGTTGTTCACGCCCAAAGATTGTAAGATAAAAATCAGAACTCATGAAAAGTAGTGGCCAAAGGCATATGACGTAAAATAATGTATATGCTACCAAAGAAAATAGAGAAGAATGTCATCTAAGAAAACATGATGAAAGTTGGTTATGGCATAGGGAGACTTGGACACCTAAATCCCTTGGACCACTTAATCAAACTCAAAACCTCGAAAGAAAAGATCTTCCTAAAATAGCAAAGCCCCAAGATTCAAGGTGTAAACCCCGCCAAGCAGGGAAGCAAAACAGGACGCAAGATAAGTCCAAGAGCTTCACTTCTCAACAGAAACCGCCTTAACTAGTTCATATGGATTTATGTGGACCATCACATTGTGAAGGTAATGTGGAAAAGAAAAACTACTTAACAGTTGGTAATCGATGATTACTCCGGACTTACATGGGTTGCCTTTCTCAAAGAAAAGCCGAAGCATTTGAAAAAAATTTAAAACATTTAAGGCCCTGACAGAGACTCAAATCCAAGAGGTTAAAGGCGAAGATCGACGGGAGGAGAATTTATGTCAAGAGACTTCAAAGAATTCTAAGATGAACATGGGATCAAGAGAGAATATTAATAATCCCAAGAACTCCACAACAAAATGTGGAGTTGTTGAGAGGCAAAACGTAACAAAGGCGGTGAAATGTATTAGGTCTATGATGAATGAGAAGAACATTGGTCAAAACTATTGGGTAGAAGCTAATGCCATTACACACAGTAATTCATGTGCTTAACAAAGCCCACCTCGGACCACAAAGTGACAAGACCCTTATGAACTATGGTTTGGATCTAATCGCCTCAATTAAACACTCGCAGTCTTTGGGAGTAAAATGCTACATAAAAGAATAATGATGAAAACCTCGGCAAATATGATGACGAGCGTGATGCATTTTAGTATGCTACAAACAAGAAGGATACTGTGATGCTATAATAAGAGGTCAGATAAAATGGTTGGACAGATTGATGTAAAAATTGATGAAGGAACTCAAAGAAGAGAGGTGTATGGTAATGAGTCTCTACGTATTATTACAGTTAAAGATGAAGATGAATGTGGTCCAAGAATCGAAAAATGAAGACTCTAAATCAAATAAAGACTCAGACACTCAGACAAAATCAAATCAACAAAAAACTTCAAATTCCTCCTCCAAAAACATTCAAAAGAATCATCCTACAAGTCAAATAATTGGGGAAAAAGAAAAAGGAGTACAAACTAGGAGAAATCTAATCCAAACCAATCAACAACCTCATATAGCTTTCATATCCATGATTGAACCCAAGAATTTTAATGAAGCCAACATGATGATCACCGGGTTAAAGCAATGAATGAAGAACTTGATCAGATTGAGAAAACAATACATGGGAAATGGTTCAAAGACCAAGGTAAAATGTCATTGGCCCAAAATGGATATTTAAGAATAAGATGAATGAGCAAGGACAAGTCGCCAGGAACAAAGCAAGATTAGTCCAGAGGCTATGCTCAGATAGAGGGATTGGATTTTGATGAAACATTTGCAATCTCGTGGTAAGATTAGAAGCTATAAGAATGTTCCTTGCCTATGCTTTGTCATAAAAAGTTTAAAGTCTACCAAAATGGATGTCAAGTCACCCTTCCTAAATGGAGATTTATGAAGAAGTCTATATGGAACAACCGAGGGTTTCAATCATCCATAACCCTCGGGAATTTAGTATGCAAGTTGAATAAAAGCTTTATATGGTTTAAAAACAAGCCCCTCGAAACCTGGTATCATAGACCGGATACATATTTCAAAGACAAAGGGTTCAAGAGAGGAACAACCGACAACAATCAGATATTAAGACAGAGGACAATGAGCTGCTCATCGCATTCAGTCTATGTAGATGACATCATCTTTGATGTAATAAGGACTCACTAGTACAATGGTTTGGTTTTCTTCTGCCATGGAGTCCGAATTTGAGATGTCTATGATAGGAGAACTTCATTTTTCCTTGGTCTACAAATTACTCAGAGGTCCGATGGGATCTTCATTTCTCAAGGAAAATATTTAAGAGAAATGCCGAAAAGGTTTCAAAATGAAGACTCTAAACCCGTAAGGCCAACTTCCTATGGTCATTGGATGTAAGTCAAGCAAGGATGATAATTCACCGATGTTGATCAAAGCTCATATCGCATCAATGATAGAAGTCCGGTTGTACATCACATCATCTCGCCGAGACATAATGCATACCGAATGGTAGGGTATATCAGTCGCCTCCCAACAGATTCACGGTAAGCCGTCAAAAAGGATATTCGTGTACTTTAAAAGAAACAATGGCTTCATGGTCCGTGGTATCCCAAAATTCAAAATCTTCAATTAAGCATTCGTGATGCAGATTGGGCAAGCAAATTGTGTTGATGAGAGAAAAGCACCAATGGAGGAGCATTCTCTTGGTAACTCCTTAGTATCCGGGCTTAGTAAAAAGCAAGGTTCCATTTCTATCTAATTCACAGAGGCAAGAGTACATTATCAGCCGCTTTACCCGCGTAATACGTATTATGGATGATCTCAAACACTTGCACTTAGAGGTAAATTATAATCGCGACCGGTTCCACCATTGTGATAACACGAGTGCCATCGCTGTGTCTAAAAATCCTGCCTTCCATTCCAAGACAAAACATATTCCCATAAAATATCATTTTGAGAGAACAGGTCACCAACCAGATTGTTCAAATTCACACATTCCCACTACGTAACAAATTGCGCACATCTTTACTAAGCCTCTAGCCAAGACACCGCTTGAATATCTCGCATTTAAGTCGGGTGTCATATCATCTTCACCCCTAAAAGAGTCCATCTTGTTAGGGGAGTGTCTCTTCTTTGACATTGATGTCAGCGGGGGAGAAAAGACTGGGTACGCATTGCCATCAATGCCAAAGGAGATTGTTGAAAGTGTTATGCTTGTCATTGATGGCAAGTACAACAGTTGAAGATGATGCCAGGAAAACAGTAAGACAAAGGAAATCAAGCTCGAGGAATAATACTTTATATGCTACATCTAAGCATTAGGAAAGACCGGAGAACCGGCTTGATCTCGCTCGGAAATCCCGACAACTGTTTGATCGGGAGAAGTTGCGTAGATATTAAACGCAAGAGTTAAGTGCAGAAGAAGTGATCTGCGCCGATTAGAAGCAAAACCCCATTAACCGCCGATATGCGTACGCGAGGGAGATAATACCTGAGAATCGTGGATCGCGATTTCCAAATGCAAAGAACAATGACAACGAACTCAAATCGCTGATACAGCATTTATCGATATGATCAGTGAACCACGATCAACATGTGATCTGGAACCATTGATCCAACTCACCATACACCACGCCGAAAGGACACGCGGTAATAAATCCGGGGAATGATAAAATGAAGATTCAACACTTTAGGCACAGGTATGTCATGAATCGAGTGACACGTATATGAGCTTAACATCGCGTCAAAACATCGCAGGACGTTAGTTGCAGGCATCGGCGATCGACCCCTTTGAATGACAAAGTCACTTGACATCGTAAACTCCCGATTTCGCCGATATGCTATATCGCTAATTAATCAGAGTCACCGCGATTAAGGTTATACTCGATCATGATCTCCGGCGACGGAGAATCGGGGATCTGGAAGTCTATAGACATGTGCATCTCGACACCGAAATCAATCAAAACCCGATAGAGAGACATAAGGTTGTGGTCACTGAGTGAAGGTCACATTGACCAGAGCTTAGCTTGGTGGGCTAGCGATGAAAGGAGCCATCGGGAATCGGAAATCGCGAATCGGGAAATCATGAATCACGTGGACATAAACATTATGTCATCGCAATGCCGAAACCCCGACGCATAGTTTGACCAAGTTCATGTTGACGGTCTTATAGCCATAGCATTGTATTTACTGAAAAGAGCAAATCGAATCGGAGAATCGAGGTCTGAAAGTACATGTGTCTCGACATCGCGAATCACAAATCGCGATGGGTGAAATCCCGATGACCAATCGTTGGATTAAGAAATGATCGGAGGGCTAACGAGGCACGACACCGTGAGACTGCCAAAACCACTCCATGACATCCGCTAAGAGAAGTCAAGACCGATGTAGATCACCGTAGAAGTCAAGAGTCATGATGATGATCCGATAGAGGACTCAAGAGGTGGAGATAATGACGAGTGTGCATGCAAAGGCATGGAAACACATTGTACGTAAAGGTGGCATAGACGCTATAAATACACAGCTCAAAGAGGAGATTAGGTTGTTGGAAAAGTGGGAATTTGCAGTGGCTATTGATGCTACTGTTGATTCATGGGTGAAGAAGAATCGAGTTGCGCAGCGAAAGCGTTGAGGGCTCATAACCAGGACATTGCAAAAGATCTGAGGAGAAGGACAATAAGGCAGAGCAAACAAGGGAGCGTATTGATATCGTAGGCCATATCATCAAACTTCATATCAATCGTGAATAAATCTTCAAAGAACAAAGATTAATACTTCATGGTGGTTGGAGGTGCTAGGGAGGACCGTTATCCTCAAAGGTTCAAGTAAGTGCTTGACCATCGTGGGAGCTGTACTCTTCTAGTTGGTGCTAGAGAAGCCGGAGTTGGTATTTCCTTCTAGTGGGTGCTAGAGAAAACAGAGTTGGTGCTCAGCAGGTTGTTCGCGAAAAATGTAGGTTGTAGCCTCATTATGAGTTGGTGCGCTCATATGTATGATCATGTAAAGAATGTAACAATTCACTTATCATAAAGAAAAGAGGTTTTTACCCCCGTATGGGTTTCCCCGAAATAACTGGCCTCCTCGTGGTTTCTCTTTATGTATGACCGATACCGAATATGCCATTGTTTATCTCCCTGCACATTGTGAGATCATCATTTAGTGACTCAAAGAGTTTAAAAGAAGCTAATTGTTTAAGCACCAGAATAACCGATTCACCCCCTCCTCGCTTCGATCAACGTAAACTGAACTCCCCCAATTATCCGATACAACCAAAGGGATACAACCCCCCATGTTTTCTGGTTAAACCTCAAGGTGGCTACATCCACCGCCCTGCCCCTTCGCTCAACCGCCTCGAATATAAGTAGAATGATGGAACCAATCACACACTATCACTGTGAGATAAATCATAAACCCGCACTAATCAAACTTCACCAAACGTACCGTAAAACCCTCAGAATCAACCCGCACCAATAACCTTTAACAACTTGTACCAATAAACTGAGCCAACATGTACCATGCATCGACTGCACTTCAACCGCAGACCATAAACAAGTGCATCAACTATGCACCAAACCTGCATCACCACCCTCGTGCATAATAAATGTGCATCAACCATGCATCAAACGTGTATAACAAATCATACTATAAATGAGTGCATCAACCATGCACCAAATATGTACCCAATAATGCATCAAATACACATAAACTATGACTCAATAATATGTACCAACATCATCAACTATACATCTCATGTATGTGCCAACTCATCAATCCACTTGTCTCAATCCATGTACTCAACATGTACCTCAACCAAAATACCTCATCAATTTCATCATCCAAATCTGATTTATAACTCAGTAATAGGGCCCTCGTGTATATGATCACATACCTACAAACCTTCCTTTTTAACAAGAGACTAACATTTTCATCAAATTTTACTTTAGTCTCACATGACTCAGTTTTGGATTAGTCAACAACCCTAACTTGAAATAATCATAACTATAAAATTCAGAATGAATAACATCTAAAAATATATACAAAATGTTCTTCAATGTATTTTATGAAATTCCTCCTGTGTGTCACTACTTGGAACCTCCTATAAAAGGAGTTATAGAAAAAAAATGGCACACCTTGTTGAATTCGGCTTATTCTAGAGAGAGAACTTATAAAGCATGACCCACATGGAATATTTGTTGTATGGATCTGAAAATGGTACAAAGAATACTACATAATGTACCATAAACGTAATACATTTATTCTTACTAAATTTGATCTGCTATGAAGAAGTTATGACGCTTTACCCGAAACACATGTTTAGACTAGTTTAGGACTAGCCGGACAAACCCTATTTTCCACAGAGTGGAACTCCAAAAATACAAATCAACCACAAGATGAAATTTTATCATAGCTACTTGGATATGTTTCCTCAATGAGCACCCAATTTCATAGTTTGAATCATTCTAGAAAAAACTTTATTGCTAAAATGGTGAGACACGGACCTCAGAATAACATACCTTAGAAAGCATCATCAAAATAATTTATCCTCCCTTGAATTTCGGCCTCTTTACTTCACCTTCCTCCTAAAATTCAGCTTATATCCTTTGCTACCCCCTACCACTTGTACATAATCAATATGCCTTCTCAATTTTAATTAAAAATGAGAGACCCTTGGCTCTTATTTATACTTCCTCATGTAACTTCCTCAAGGGGTTACCTTCTAAACCATCTTAACCTACCCTTCCTTTATTTTAGGCTAACCTAATTTCATTCACTCTGTCCACTCTAGTAATTTCATTAACTTTTATTATTTAAATAATTTCTTTGTATCCACTTTGACTTTATAGTACACTCATCAATTTCACTTTATTATTTAAATTACCTTCAACCATCTTTAATCCACTTTCCTTATTTTAGGGCTAACTCCCTTCTAACCACTGGTCCATTTAGTAATTTCTCCATTAAATTTATTATTTAAATAATTTATTTTGTATCCACTTTGAATTATAGTACACTCATCACTTCACTTTATTATTTAAATAATTTCTTCTTTGCAACCACTTTGACTACTTTGACCTTTTGGGGCTTCTAGATGACTCATGAGGGTTCTCCAACTTCACATGGCCAAAACTCTCTAACCGTGAGGGGTTATGTGACCTTCCACATACCAACAAAAATGGCATGACATGTACTATCCATCTAGAATAGTATTACCTTCAAATATATTAATAATCATACCATTATACATAAAAAAAACTTGGATCCATTACCCAAACCTTTGTGCTACCGGAATTCGCTACCAGACTTTCTTCAAGGGTTGACATCAATGACAACCAACCCAAATAATCAACAACTACATATTGAAAATTTTGCGACGACTACTTGTGACGAAAGTACCCATTCGTCACACAATTGAAGATAAAGAGTTGAATTTTTCATTTTTTTTCAAAATCCATCCCGCGTTTGTCGCTCTTGAGATGAAACCGGATGTACGTTTCAAGAGCGACGAATGTGAATATAGTGGAATACCGTCATGCTTGCGACGACCTTTGGTAATCATCACAAGAGGAATGATTACCATTGATCGTTACACTGTTTGACAAAGTCAACATTGACCGTTACACTATTTGACAAAATCAACATTGAGTTGGTCAACTTTCGTCGCTCTTGCGACGAAAAAAATATCTATAAATATTTTGCAAATTAGAGATGTTGTGACAAACTTGCTATAACAACAACAGTTCAGAAAGGGTATTTTTGTGTGGAAGAATGTCACATAATATTAGAGGTGGGAAAAAAAGTAAAGAGGGTGAAAAGGGTGATGGTAGATGTTATTTCCCTTGCAAAAGATGTTGCACTACACGTCCCGTAATAATTTTAATAGCAATAGCTAAAAAACATTGTAGGAGATATGGGCACATTGATTGGGGATAGAATGAATATTGTCCAGTTGTAATTAGCTATATATTCATTATCTATTTCTATATTGTCGATTTTATATAAAATTATATATGTGTATATATATTGTTTAAATATTTATTATACACACTAATTTTGCATGATTGTTTGTAATTATAAAGTTAGAGTTGCCCTCTAACTTTTTGCAGAATATTGCACCAAGTAGTAGTAGAAATGATGTTGTACAAGCTGAGGAACATGATCAAGAAAATGAGGATCTCATGGAAGAAGATGATGGGATGATGCAGGAGCATCGTAAGCAGCCAGCCAAGCAAGCATAAAGGCGGAAGACAGCTGGAAAAGCACAAACCACATTTTGCACATTTTGAAATGTTTTTGAAAAATTAATAAGAAGATATTAATGTAGTAGTTAAATGAAGCGTACTTGCATGTTGTAAATAGATCTTGAGTGATTTTCTCTCATCTGTCGGATATAATAGACATTAAGTATGTTTAATGAAAGTAGGTAGATTTAAATTAAGAGATTAGACAGTTTTAGAAGCGTAGGAGGGAAAACGGATATAGACACCCTCACCCTTGT
>SNQJ01S0033555.1:21197-45920 GCA_010110895.2 Picea sitchensis | reverse complement strand
TTGTATTATTGTATCATTAGAACAAAAGAAGAGAGATTTCATAAGCTGAGAGCTATAGCAGAGAACTGTAGAGAAGAACCTATGTACAGGAGAACTTGAGTTAATATATGAAGCTTTGACTCAATTTTCATGGTGTTATGATGCTTACTGTTACATTTGCTGAATGGTATGCTTACAGTTGATTTATTTCTCTGTTTATGTATTTGTTTCAATGCTGGGTTGAATGTGTGATTTCATGTTATGTATATGAAGTCTGAGAGAGGAGAAGAATGAGTTTCAATTGTTTCTCATCCTGAGAGTTCCTGCAAGGGGTGCAATGAAATGTCCGCAAGGTGTGCATTGACAAGAGTCTGAGTTTTATCTCAGAAAGCTCAGGAGAGATACCGTTGTTCTCATACTAGTAGAAGTGCAGGTGAAGCACAGAGCAGTGCAAGGTGTGCGCAGGCTAGTTGAAACCTTAAAAGTTATCAACTAAGGTGAAGGTGGAAGGACTATTGTTGCAAAGAGTACACAGAGTCGAGGACTCAAATAACCAGAGGTTATTTGAAAGGTTGCCGCAAGGAGTGCGAGCAGAAATCCTTTTGGGGACTTGAGTTTGCAAGTGAAAGATCAAGAGGGTTAGTACCTTTGAAGTGTTCAAAGGAAGATGGGGAGCAATATCATCACGTAGAAGTTAATTTTAGTGGAAGAACGCCAAGTTAGTTTGACTAGATATTCTGAGGAGTGAATTAGATGATCAGAATTCTCCGTGGAGAACTCACGAAATCACGTGGACTGTTAGATCCTGCAGATCTGTGAGAAGGTTAAAGCTGAATGCCTTTCAACAATTATAAAGTTCAGGAGGAGTAACGACTGTTGGATAAGAAGCGTCAGGATCCGTTGATCTTGTGCTCAAAATCTCTATTTTGGGTTTCGGAGTTTGGAGTGACAAGTGATTTTGGAGTCACTGCATCGCAAACTCCCGGTATGCGAAATCACACCAGCCATTGGATCAGGGAAGGCTCACAGCCGTTGATCTCCTTTGAAGTGGAATTCGACATTTCAGTATTTCAGGGTTCGACATACCGGGAATCTTGATGATAAGGAGCCGGGGTGCTTAGCATTGGAAATCCTGAAGTTGCGAAACGCGATGTGCCTTGGGGTGAATTTCAGGATTTCAGGATTTCAACACTTCGGGTGTCTGGAAGTAGAGGAGGCAGTGATCTTTGGAATCGAGAGTTTCAAACTCTCGGTTCGCGAAAATCCGAAAGATCCAGAGCTGTCAGATCGTGGAGGATCTTAGCCATAGATCACGTTGGAGGTGAGGTTTCGGGAATTCGGAGATTGAAGTTTCAGGAGGTGAGGAACCTTTCTGCTATGGATTTCGTGAGTCATGAAATCCCAAAACGTGAAAGGAAAAATTCCCGAAAACATTGAAGGACAATTTCCATTGGGGCTCAATCGGGTTTCGAGATTTCGGGAGTCGAGAGGTAGAGTTGCATGGTCACACAACTCCCGAAATTGTGAAAAGAAAAAGGCTGAAAGGTGGTCCTAAGCATTAGTCGGAGGAATACGTGTGACGGAAGTCAAGGGAGTGGTCAAGATTCGAGGAAAATCCTAAAAGATCATCGATCTTGCCAAAAAGGGGAAATTTCAGAAAACCAGGAAATCATAAGGAAAGAGGAACGAGTGGTGGTCGTTCGCTCAAGTCCCAAAAAGCTGAAATAAGTGGCAATAAGAGTCGTGTGTTCAGCGCATTGAAGGAGTCAAACCTCGTTGACATTTTAGGTTTCAGAGGTTGAAGAGACAAGGGGCTCGACAATAGGATTCACGAAATCGCGAAATCCGAAATCCCGAAAGGGAAAAAGCCCGATCACATTTGGTGGTTGGTTGTGGGGTTAATGCCGGTGTTTGATCACATAGGCATAACTCAGAAGGACCTGTGGAATACCCCTGTTTGTGTGTGTGTGAAGTATTCCTTGTGGGGAAATCAAAGAGTCAATCAGACTCAGGGGAAGATTTAGAACGATCCTGCGAAAATCTTGGCTCGAGGGTCGGGGGTCTGCATCAAGTGGTATCAAAGCTTGATTTTGGCCGTATATTTCAGGCAGAGGGAACTAGAGGAAAAGGAGTAGTCTGATACACATCAAGTGGTATCAGAGCTCAAAACAAGTTCTTTGCTTTCTGTAGCAGAGAGAAAAGGGGAACATTTTACAACCATGCCGCTGAGAAGAAGAGACAGGCCAATTCTAATGCCTGATCCAGCAAGGGAAAGAGAAATGCACGAGTTATGTGCCAGGATTGATGCTATGGAGACAACAGAAAGGTGCACAGTCAATGCTGGAGATATCAGCGAGGCCGAAAGTGAAAATGAAGCTGGAAACGAAGAAGAAGAAGTTGCAGTCGAAGATGCTGCAGACGAACGCCTATTCAGGGTTGTTGCAAGGATAGGTGCCAGAGAAAAAATGGACATTCCAGTGTATGAGGGAAACCTGGATGTTGAATATATTCTAGAATGGATTAGAGCTCTGGATAAATACTTCAACTATGAGGATGTCGAGGAAGACAAGAAGGTCAAACATGCCGTTACTAGACTTAAAGGGCCTGCAACACTATGGTGGGATGAACTGCAGGTTGACAGACGCTGCAAAGGCAAGCAAAAAATAAAGAGCTGGGATAGAATGGTTGCAAAGATGAAAGATAAATTTATACCCAGGGATTATCAAATCACTCTGTTTCGAAGGATGCAAAATTTGAGACAGAAGCTGATGATAGTGAAAGAATACACCGAAGAGTTCTACAAGATAAACATTAGAGAAGGTCATCAGGAAAGCGGTGATGAAAAAGTTTCCAGGTACATGAATGGTATGTGATATGACATTCAAGATGAGATGAGCATGATGACCATTCGAAATGTTGAAGATGCTTATCAGATAGCTCTGAAAGCTGAAGAGAAGCTGAGCCAGAAACAAGGTCAAAGAGGCCGAGGTAGAATTCAAGCCCGAGGCAAAACAATTGCCCAAGACAGAACTCAGAAATATAAAGAAGAGGGGAAGAAACCTCAAATTCAACATGAGAGAGGAGGAATCTCACAGAGAGGGCAGTATGCTGATAGAAATACTTTTCCTTGAGCTAGAGGAAGAGGAAGAGGCAGAGGAGGTGAAGTGAAATGCTTTGTCTGTGGAAAGATTGGACATAAATCCTATGAGTGTCCAGATAAGAAGAAAGATGGTGGTGAAACTCACATTTCCGAAGCTCAAGGATGGAATGTTGAGGAAGAAGATGCTGAGGGAGAAAGATCTTTGATAATGAGGAAAGTTCTCTTAAAGCCAGAGAAGGAGGCAGAGAACCCATCCCAAAGAAACAATCTATTTTAGACTGCTTGCAAAACTAAAGACGAGGTATGCAAGGTCATAGTGGACAGTGGTAGCATAGACAATCTCATATCTATAGAGATGGTAGAAAAGCTGGAGCTGGAGACTGTTGCACATCCAAGCCCATACAGAGTTTTGTGGTTACAAAAAGGACATCAGGTAAATGTCACTAAACAATGTTTAGTTGAATTTAAAATAGGAGGATATAAATATGAAATTCTATGTGATGTCATTCCCATGGATGTTTGTCATCTATTTCTGGGTATACCATGGCAATATGACAGGAACATGATTCATGAGGGGAGAAATAAAACGTACACCCTAGAGAAAAATGGGAGGACACACATGTTGCTGTCGATTAAAAACCAAGAGGTGAAAATAGAGATGAGCAACACTGTACTTCTCATGAGTGGGAAGGAAGTTATTAAGGAGGTCAAGAAGAAGGAAGACACACAATTTATTGTAGTAAAGAAGCCCAAAATTGTTGTGACCAGTACGAGAATAGATGATCTACTTGAAGAAATCCAGGAGTTGTTGGAAGAATTTGCTGATATAGTAGTGGACAAACTACCTTGTTCGTTACCACCTATCAGGAGTATAAGCCATCATATTGATCTTATACCTGGAATTAGTTTACCGAAAAAAGCCGTGTATAGGTTGACGCCGCAGGAAAATGAAGAAGTCAAGAGACAGGTCCATGACTTAATGGACAAGGGATTGATTTGAGAGAGCTTGAGTCCATGCGCTGTTCTGACAGTGCTTAGCCCAAAGAAAGATGGAGGCTGGAGAATGTGTACAAACTCAAGGGAAATCAATAAGATTACCATCAGATACAATTTTCCATTACCAAGGATGGACGACTTAATGGATTGCTTGAGTGGAGCAAAGTTTTTTTCAAAGATTGATTTGAAAAGCGAGTATCATCAAATTCGGATGAGAGAAGGTGATGAATGGAAGACAACATTCAAGAGGAATGAGGGACTGTATGAATGGCTTGTCATGCCATTTGGCTTAACGAATGCACCCAGTACATTCATGAGGTTGATGAATGAAGTCCTTAAGGATTTCATAGGGAAATTCGTCATCGTATATCTTGATGATATATTAATCTTTAGCAAAATAGGAGCAGAACAATTGAAGCATTTAGTTGTAGTGATGAGAATATTATAGCAAGAGAAATTGCTCATAAATATGAAGAAATCATCATTTATGAGGACATAACTCATTTACTTGGGTTTTGTTATCTCTGCAAATGAATTGAAGATGGATCCAGAAAAGGTAAATGCAATTAAGAATTGGCCATCGCCGAAGAATGTGTTTGAAGTTCAAAGCTTCCATGGTTTGGCAAGTTTCTACAGGAAATTCATTCGAAATTTTAGTGGAATCAGTGCACCAATGATGGATACGGTGAAGAAAAGACATAAATCTTTTCATTGGACGGAGGAAGCAGAGAAGAGCTTCAATCCGCTGAAGAAGAGGATCACTGAGCAACCAATTTTGGTTTTGCCAGATTTCAACAAGACATTCCAGGTTAGGTGTGACGCGAGTGGATTTGCAATTGGAGCAGTCTTGAGACAAGACAATAGACTGATCTCATATTTTAGTGAGAAACTGAATGAAGCAAAGATTAAGTACTCAACATATGACAAAGAATTCTATGCAATCATACAAGCACTAAAGAAATGGAGACATTATTTGGTTCCTAAGGAGTTTTTTTTGTACAGTGATAATCATGATTTACAATTCGTGACTCAACAGGAGAAGTTGAACCAAAAACATGTTAAATGGGTTGAATTCATGCAGCATTTTACTTTTGTGATTAAGCATATTTCTGGAACTGCTAACAAAGTTGTTGATGCTTTGAGCAGGAAATGTTTGCTTATGCAGGAATTCAGAGTCAAGACTTTAGGTTTTGATAACCTCAAAGAAATGTACAGGGATGACCCAGATTTCAAGGAAGCATATGAAGCATATGATAATCCAATTCTCAGAGACAGAAGCCAATGGACTGAATACATGATCCAGGATAGATTATTGTTCAGGGGAAATCAACTATGTATTCCAAAATTCTCCATGAGGGAGAATCTGCTGAAAGAAAAACATAGTGGAGGATTGGTCGGACACTTCGGTCATGATAAGACATTCTCAAAGCTGAATGGCTCATATTTTTGGCCAGGGATGAGGACAGATGTCAAGAAATTTGTGGACAGGTGCAGAATTTGTCAGCACACAAAAGGAAAAAGACAGAACATAGGATTATATCAACCATTACCCATACCTGAAAGGCCATGGGACGTAGTGAGCATGGATTTTATATTGGGACTACCAAGAACACAAAGAGGATATGATTCAATCTTTGTGGTATTCGACAGATTTTCAAAGATGGCACATTTCATACCATGCCAGAAAACCAGTGACACAACTCATATTGCGAACCTATTTTTCAAGAAAGTCGTCAGACTTCACGACTTGCCAAGGAGTATCGTGTCTGATCGAGATAACAAGTTTGTTGGACATTTATGGAGGACCTTATGGAAAAATATGGGGACAAGTTTGTCTTTTAGCTCATCATATCATCCTCAGATGGATGGGCAGACATAAGTTGTGAACAAAAGCTTGGGAGATTTGTTGAGGATCTTAGTGACTGAACACCACAGTCAATGGGATCACATTCTTCCACAGGAGGAATTTGCTTATAATGATTCGCTCAATAGAAGCAAAGGGCAGATTCCATTCCAAATTGTATATGGAATGCAACCAAGGGGAGTTTCTGCATTAAAAAATTTGGAACAAGATGAATTCAGGAGTGCTAGTGCAGAAGACTTTGCAGAAGGAATGAAAGAGCTTGACAACCGAGTCAAGGAGCGATTGCAGAGTGAAAGTCAAGAATACAAGTGAAGAGCAGATCAATACAGGAAAGAACTTCAATTTGAAGTTGGTGATCTGATTCTTACACTTCTGAGGAAGGAAAGGTTCCCAAGGGGAACATATAACAAAATGAAGATGAAAAATATTGGACCGTGCAAGGTCATAAGGAAACTTGGAGCAAACACATATGATATTGAATTACCTGATGGGATCAAAATCTTACCGATATTCAATGTTGCGTATTTGTACCCTTACAGAGATGAAGAAGGAGGAGCAGAGAAGGAACAGAAAGAGATTCAATGGACAAAACAAATGCATGTAGCTGAAAAGCCACAGAGGGAAAGCATAATTGACAAGAGGATTAGCAAAAAGACCAGGAGGAAAGAGTATTTTGAATACTTGGTCAAATGGAAGGGACATCCAGTTGAAGATGCTAGTTGGGAAGATGAAGCATAAATTCATTAGCATGGACAAACCATGCAAGAGCTCATGAACAGGAGTTCATGAAATTTTTCAAGCAAGGGAGTATGATGCATGAGCATCGTAAGCAGCCGACCAAGCAAGCATAAAGGCAGAAGACAGTTGGAAAAACGCAACACACATTTTGCACATTTTGATTTATGTTTTTGAAAAATTAATAAGCAGATATTAATGTAGTAGTTAAAGGAAGTGTACTTGCATGTTGTAAACATATCTTGAGCGATTTTCTCTCATCTGTCAGATGTAATAGACATTAAGTTTGTTTAATGAAAGTAGGTAGATTTGAATTAAGATATTAGACAATTTTAGAAGCGTAGGAGGGAAAACAGATATAGACACCCTCACCTTTGTATCATTGTATTATTGTATCATTAGAACAAAAGAAGAGAGATTTCATAAGCTGAGATCTGTAGCAGAGAACTGTAGAGAAGAACCCATGTACAATATCACTTGAGTTAATATATGAAGCTTTGACTCAATTTTCATGGTGTTATGATGCTTACTGTTTACATTTGCTGAATGGTATGCTTACAGTTGATTTATTTCTCTGTTTATGTATTTGCTTCAATGTTGGGTTGAATGTGTGATTTCATGTTAAGTATATGAAGTCTGAGAGAGGAGAAGAATGAGTTTCAATTGTTTCTCATCCTGAGAGTTCCTGCAAGGAGTGTAGTGAAACGTCTGCAAGGTGTGCATTGACAAGAGTCTGAGTTTTATCTCAGAAAGCTCAGGAGGGATACTGTTGTTCTCATACCAGTAGAAGTGCAGGTGAAGCACAGAGCCATGCAAGGTGTGCACAGGCTAGTTGAAACCTTAAAAGTTATCAACTAAGGTGACATAAGTCAAGGGAGTGGTCAAGCTTCGCGAAAAATCCCGAAAGACCATCGATCTCGCCAAAAAGGGGAAATTTCAGAAAACCGGGAAATCCTAAGGAAAGAGGAATGAGTGGTGGTCGTTCGCTCAAGTCCCAAAAAGCCAAAATAAGTGGCAAAAAGAGTCGTGTGTTCGACACATTGAAGGAGTCAACTCTCGTTGATGTTTCGGGTTTCAGAGGTTGAAGAGACAAGGGTCTCGACAACAGGATTCACGAAATCGCAAAATCCGAAACCCCGAAAGGGAAAAAGCCTGATCGCATTTGTTGGTCAGTTGTGGGGTTAATACTGGTGTTTGATCACATAGGCATAACTCAGAAGGACCTGTGGAATACCCCTGTTTGTGTGTGTGTGAAGTATTCCCTATGGGGAAATCAATGAGTCAATCAGACTCAGGGGAATATTTAGAACGATCCTATGTGGATCTTGGCCCAAGGGTTGGGGGTCTGCATCATGGGACAAATCAAATGATCCAAGA
Source organism: Picea sitchensis (assembly GCA_010110895.2). Taxonomy (NCBI): domain Eukaryota; kingdom Viridiplantae; phylum Streptophyta; class Pinopsida; order Pinales; family Pinaceae; genus Picea; species Picea sitchensis. Next base: position 37,869 of record SNQJ01S0033555.1, on the reverse strand, counting down.
TTTGTTTTCTCATCCTGATGAGGATAGAGAAAATGATGGTATTTATGATGAACCTCTATTAGAAAAGGAAAATAAATGACTTTACGAGGGCTCAAGAGAAAATATTCTCTCCGCTACATTGTTTCTAGTGAAATTAAAGGTTATGAATAATTTGTCGAACAATTGTATGAAACAGATCCTAAGGTATGTAATATGTTTCATCTCATATACATAAATGTTGACTTATATATATATTGTTTAGTGTTAATTAATGTGTAAAATAAGAATGCAATTTTTATGATTAATATTCTTTACATTAACTAGTTATTTGTTATGTTGTAGACTGTTAGGTGAATTTTTGTTACCATCGTCAAATATTTTACCGTGCACATATCGAGATTTGCATGCCATTATGAAAGACATTGGAATGAATTATCAAACTATAGATGCATTTCCTAATGATCATATTATATATTATGGAAAACATGCTTTGAAAACAGAATGCCCACAATGTCTTATAAGTAGATATCGAACTGATCAAGTAACAAAAAGGGTGCCTCAAAAGATTCTTTGTCATATTCCCATAATTCCACGTTTGCAACGATTGTTCAGGTGTGAAAGCATAGCACAATTTATGGATTACCATGCACACCACAAAAGTGGAGATGGTATTCTTCGAATGCCTGCTGATGGTTATGCATTTAGGGAAATTGAGGAAAAATGGGCAGATTTCAAAGATGAACCTCATAATGTTATGATTTCATTGGCAACTGACGATGTTAATGAAGTCAGAGAGATTAGGTCTATTTATTCAGTGTGGCCTATTTTTGTTATCAACAATAACATTTCTCCTTGGATGTCAATAAAGAGGGAGCACATAATGTTGACATTGATTGTTCCAGGTATTTGTTTACATTAATTTTTTGAATGTAACATTTTCATTTGTTTCTTTTTTTGCATAGTATCTTTTGTTTATTTATTTACTTATATATACATATCATGGTTATAGTAATTATGTGTAATTTCAAAAAATTAGGTAAGTACCAAGTTAAAGATATGACTGTATATATCAAGCCTCTTATCGACGAGCTACTAAAGTTATGGGTTGGCATCACTATGTATGACATCTGTAAACCAATCGGTGAGAAGAAATTTAAATTCCATGGAATAATTTTATGGACAATTCATGATGCCCCACGACTAACACATTTTTGTGGTATGTAGCATTATGTTTCTCTTTAATACTATATATATTTTTAAAGATATCATGCTGCATGTTTAATTTTTAAATAATCTCATTATATAATTGGCATTAATCCATCTATTGCAGGTCTTCAAACAAAGGGTAAATTTGCATGTCCAATTTGTGGTCCTAAGATGAAGTATCATCATTCAAATTTTTTAGGAAAGGTTACGTTTGATGAGTATAGGTAGCTCCTCCCTAAGAAAAATAGGTATCGTACTACTGAAACACATATTTTCAATGGGATAGAAGAGACTGGTTTAAAACCATGAAGAATGACACCTCACCTATGGAGGTTGGAATATAATAGAAATCGTCAAGGTACACAATTTCTTTATGTATCATATATGTAATGTTTTGAAATTTTATTTTAATCATTTAATTTATTTTACCGTATTTGATAATTATTGTTGTGATTTATTTTATGCTTCATGATGTACGCCATCATGAAGATATTAATAATGGGCTTCCGTGAGGAATGAAATGTTATCCCACTCAATTCATGAGGTTTCCCTACTCTGAGGAGCTAAAAATATCTCATTTGTTTGATACAATGCATATCGGGAAGAATGTAACATAAACATTATGGCGAATCATAGATGGTAGGAGGGATAAAGAAAAAATTGTCAAAATTTGTACTGACATTCAGGAATCCAATCATGCAATGCGAAGTGTGATTCGATCAAATAGAGATTGTAATATCCCTAGGCCAAACCCAATTGTAAATGTAAAATGGAAATGTACTTAAGCTGGTGAGTTGTTTGTGTAATATTCCAGATATAAAAAGTATGCAGAACATAAATAAAATGCTAGAAATGGAAGATGAACAACAATATAACCAGAATAACACCACAATAATAGTGAAATGATAACAGAATAACACCAGAAAGAGCACTTCGATTACTGAGAGCAATGTTCACGAGCCTCTTTGAGGGGGAAACCTCCAGTCGAGAAGAGCTCTATTACAATAATATCCAAGCTAGGGTTCACATACCCTCAACTCCTATTTATACTAAATATGTCTATCAAGAGAACCATCTAGAGGAAGATCCTTCTAGAAGCAAAAACTTCTATTAGGTCTTCTTGCATTCAATTTATTCTACCTTATTGCAAGGCCTTATTAATATTGATGTTTATTACATTGGAATACATTGTTCTACCTACGTAAGGGGTTAGGTCCCTAACATGTCTGCCCCTTTAAAAACAACATTTTCCTCAAGGCTTGAGATGTGAAAATTGCTGCAGAATGGTAGCTGGTTCCCAAGTGGAATTTGCTGGAGTTGTATCTTTCCATTGGAATAAAACTTCCTTGATGGTTCGCTGATGTAGGAGACACTCACGTTGGTCTAAAACTGCTTGTGGCTATAGCCAAATGGAGCCTTCTTCATCCAACTCAGGAAGGTTGGTTTGAGTTTGGCACTTAGTTCTAATCATCTTCTTCAAGCATGAAACATAAAAAATAAGATGTAGCTTAGAATGACTGAGCAAAGCTAACTGATAGGCCACCTATCCCACACGCTTGAGAACTATATAAGGACCATAAAATTTGGGCACCATCTTTTGACAATGGTTGGCCTTGAGGGATATTTGCTTGTAAGGTTGCAGTCGAAGAAACACCTGATCCCCTTCTTCAAATTGACGTTTAGAGCGACCTTGATCTACTTGTTGCTTCATGCAATTATGATCCATGACCAAATTCTCTTTGAGGGTACAGATAATAACCTCTCAAACTGTAAGCGTTTGGTCAACCGTTTGGACCTTCGAGACACATGGTAAATATGAGAGGAATGAAGGTGGGTTTTGTCCATAGACCGCTTAAAAGGAGTCATGCATGTAGTTGTATGGTATGAAGTGTTGTACCAACATTCAGCTAGGGGTAACCATTGAGCCCACTGATTTTTATTTTTCGATGAAAAACACCTTAGATATGTTTCCAAACACTTGTTGACAACTTTAGTTTGACCATCTGTTTGGGGATGATAAGCTGTGATGAGATGCAATTGGGTGCCTTGTAGCTTGAATAGTTCTTACCAAAAAATGCTAGTGAAAGCTGGGTCATGATCATAAACAATAGAATGCAGCATGCCATGAATCGTGAACACCTGATCCATGAAAATTTGGGCCACTGTGGATGCTGTAAATGGGTGTTGAAGAGCACAAAAATGAGAATACTTATAAAGGCGATCAACTACCACCATGATGACTGTTTTATTACTTGATTTAGGTAAGCCTGTAATAAAATCCATAGAGATATCCCTCCAAATAGCAGGTGGAATCGAAAGCGGTTGCAGTGTGCCCGAAGATTTGACTATTTCTCCCTTGTTGCACTGACACACATCAAATTCAGCCACAAAATTACGAATGTCTTGTTTCATACCATCCCAGAAAAAAGAATGTTTGACCCTGTCATAGGTTTTAGTAATTCTAGAGTGCCTAGATGTGGGTGTAGCATGAAGCTCATAAAGCACCATGGATTTAAGTTTTGACTCTTTACTTAAATACAAACAACCTTTGTATCGAAGCTCATCATGGAGCCATGACTACCCTAGGGAAACTGGAGAATTGGACTGCAATTGTTTTATCAGATGTACAATCCCAACGAACATCTTGGAGCCAATCTAGTACAATGAAGGAGAGAGAAAAAAAGGAAGCCTTCATCTTCATATTTTCAGAAAAGTGCATCGACCACCGCATTGTTTTTTCCTTTCTTCTAAATGATCTCATAATCATATACAAATAGCTTAGTCACCCATTTTTGTTGCTCTGGGGAGGGAATGCGTTGTTCCAGAAAATACTTGAGGCTTTGATGGTCTATCTTAATTTGGAAGCGTTGCCCCAATAGATAAGGGCACCACAAATCAATGGCATGCATAATAGCCAACATTTCCTTTTCATAGATTGATTTGCCCAAATTTCGTTTAGATAATTGTTTGTTGGTAAAGGCCAAAGGCCTACCCTCTTGCATAATGAAAACACCAATACCTTTCCCTGAAGCATCACATTCCAGGACAAAGGTCTTTTTGAAATTAGGAAGGGCCAAGACTGTAGTTGTGCACATGGCCATCTTCAAGGTTTGAAAAGCCTGAGCAACTGCTGGGGTCCAAGTGAAAGAATTATTTTTAAGGAGTGCCATGAGAGGTTCCACAATCTTTCCATAATTCTTAACAAACTTGCGATAATAACCTGTTAGGCCTAGAAATCCTTGCAAGCTTTTGAGAGTCTTTGGGTGAGGCCAATATTGCATAGCTTCAATCTTTTTAGGATTCACCCTGACACCATTCTTGCCAACAAGAAGGCCCAAGTACTCGACTTCTGAGGCACCAAAATCACATTTAGACTGTTTCAGGAAAAGTTGGTGCTGAGAGAGTAGATGGAGAACTCGGTCCACAGGAGCAAGGTGGTCTGTCCAGGTTTTTCTACAGATGAGGATATCATCAAAGAAAACTAAGACAAAATGATGGAGAAAGGGGCGAAAGACATGATTCATGAGGCTTTGGAAGGTGGAGGGGGCATTACACAAGCCAAAGGGCTTGACCAAAAAATTATAGTGGCCCTCATGAGTTCTAAAGGAAATCATAGGAATGTCTTCCTCTTTCATACGGATCTAGTGGTAGCCAGAACAAAGATCAAGTTTAGTAAATAACTGGGCACCACTCAATTCATCCAAGAGATCATCAATGACAGGAATGGGAAATTTGTCTTTAATGGTGAGTTTTTTGAGGGTGCAGAAGTTAGGAAACATGCACCAAGAACCTTCTTTCTTTAGGACCACAACCACATGAGAAGAGTAGGGGCTCGTACTAGGGCGGATAATGCCTGCGTTGAGAAGTTCTTGAACCATTTTCTCAATTTCATTTTTTTGGGAAAAGGCGTGACGATAGGGACAGATATTGGGAGGGAGGCTTCGTGGTATATGGGGAATAGAATGATCATGAACACCACGGGAAGGCGGGAGTCCCTGGGGAGTGGAAAATACCACTTGATGTTTAGAGAGGATGGATTGGAGGTCTTGTGGCACATAGGGTGTCTCAGTTGCCTGTATGGCATGGAGTTGGGAAATAACACTAGAATGGCATTTTTTGAGCATCTTTTCCAGGCAATGGGAACTAATGATCTCCGATGAACCGACAGTGATTCCTTGGAACTTATATTTTTGGCCCTCCTGGTCTAATTTCATGGTTAATTACTTGAAATCCATGAGAATGAGACCCAAAGTACTTAGCCAGTCTACACCTAACACAATGTCACAACCACCCATGTCGATAGAAAACATATGAGATTTCAGGTGGTAGTCACCAATTTGGAGACACACATTTTTACAATGCCCTCCACATGTCATGGAGCCGCCATTGGCAATCATGATTTGGAAATTATTGACTGCATGGATATAACAATGAGTTTCTTGGGCAATGCGGCGATGAATAAAATTATGGGTGCCTCCACTATCAACCATAATGATGACCTTCCTATGCTTGATGTAACCAATTAGCTTGAGGGTTTGGGGAGCAGAGAAACTAGTGAGAGTATTTAGGGAAATGTCTGATTCTACTTCGGGAGGGTATGAGGGAGGGGTCATGTTCATGGTTTCAGGGGAGTCAGACACAAGGGGAGTTTCAACATCCTCTTCCGAAACATCCTCCGAGATGGCCATAAAAATCTTTTGTTCCTTACACTTGTGGCCTAGAAAATATTTGTCATCACAATTATAACAAAGGCCTTTGAGTTGGCGTTCAACCATTTCATTTCTGGCCAATTTTTGGATCTTTAATGGAGTAGAGGGAGTGGTGGGTTTTACTGGTTTAGTGTGGGGAATAAAGGCGGGTTTTTGGTTTTGAGAAGATACAAACTGTTGTGCTTCTTTATCTCTTTTAGTAGCCTCCACCCAACTCCAAGTCTGAGCCATGAGGACATAGGCACAAATATCATCCTTGAGGCCACTGATAAAACATTCTTGGAAAAAAGGCATCAGACATGCCCTCTATCTGAAAAGCCAGGCGCTCAAAAGAAGCTATAAAGTCTTCCACTGTTCCTGATTGTTTAAACTTTTTCAAACATCCTAAATGGTTGGTATCAGTGTCAAAGTGTTCATAAATCTCTACCACAAAGTGTGTCCAAGCAATATACCCTTGACGAGAAGTTTTTCTCCATTGCCACCATTGCCGACTTTCTTGATCTAGATGGAGAACACCATACCGGAGTTTGGGCAAGTCATCTGTAATGCTATATAAAGAGAAATAATGTTCCATTTGGGTTACCCAACCAGTGGGATCCGAGCCATCAAATTTGGTCACATCCACTCACGGAAGGCTTAGGTCACGCTGAAAGTGATGGGGATAAAAATTATGGGAATGAGAGGAAGTTCCAGTGTCGGTATATGGGGGTGGGTCAGATAAAGGGTTATCTACAGGGATATGCAGCTTGGTGCAGATCATCGAAATGACAAATTCAAATTGGGTAGTCATGTCATGTTTGAGTTCCTCAATTGAGACAACGATGGAGGACTGCATGGTTGTATTGATGGCGGAAACATTGGAACTGATTTGTTTCACTTCTTGTTAGGTCTCTGTGAAATTAGATTGCAAGGTATTGAAGGGAGCTTCCAAGTATTGGCTACGGGTATGGGCCATGATGACGAGGGAACCGAAATGGGGCGGGTGGGGTCAAAAATTTTGTTGAAAAATGATATGTATGAATGTGATAAGGGCGACGAGATAAATCTAATGGAATAGGTCTCAAATAATGGTGCAAAAATTTCCAGACTTTTTTTTTTTAAACACTTGCAAAGTTATACTCTGGTCTGAAGAATATTGTAGTGATGAAATGCCCAAATGCTTAACCAGGAATAAATGTGTAGTGATTTGGCAACTTGAACATAGTTGCGCGACAATATATATTGTATGTTTTAATTTTTTGTTTTCATCCCCAAGGGTTAGGTATTCAAGGGTTCTACATACAAGGGTTTGCCTTGTGCTATAGCCCTCTGATATATGTGTGGGGTCCAACAGTAGTACTCGGCCCAATATCTCAGGGCACTAACTAAGGAGGCTAGACTGTTCCCTTAGCCGTACTACCTGACTACCCAGGTACTAGAGATTATCTTCCCGAGTGATGTTCTTGGTGGAACTATAGCAGTCAAGTGGCTGATCCGTTTATCTACAGAGGGCTTCAGGAAATCTAGGTCGATTCGTACACAAGTGTTGTCTGATGCTCTACCACTTGAATGGGTACCAACAGGGGTTACAAGGGTGGCCAATAGATGTGCTCTTAAGAACCACTTGTATTTCCTGCATGTATGAATCCCTCAACTGCGAGTTTATGCGTGTAACGACATATCTTTGTGGCTTAAAGATGCCATAATATGTCTCTACCTTGAAAAAAAATTTAACCCACAATTTTTTGCCAAGGAAAGTGCTTTGATACCACTTGTAATATTCCAGATATAAACAGTATGCAGAACATAAATAAAATGCTAGAAATGGCAGATGAACAACAATATAACCATAATAACACCACAATAATATTGAAATGATAATAGAATAACACCAGAAATAGCACTTCAATTACTGAGAGTAATGTTCATGGGCCTCTTCGAGGGGGCAACCTTCAGTCGAGCAGAGATCTATTACAATAATATCCAAGCTAGGGTTCACATACCCTCAGCTCCTATTTATGCTAAATATGTCTATCAAGAGAACCATCTAGAGGAAGATCCTTCTATAAGCGAAAGCTTCTATTACGTCTTCTTACATTCGATTTATTCTACCTTATTGCAAGGCCTTATTAATATTAACCTTTATTACATCAGAATACATTGTTCTACCTACGTAAGGGATTAGGTCTCTAACAGTTTGATATCATTTTTTGTATGCACCTTTCATAGCGTAGTGCACACTAAAACGACGAAGTGTGCACATTCTAGGATGCCATGCGCGAAAACTTAAGTGTGCATGATTTTGAGGCCAGGGAGCCTTTGTGTATATGCGGTGTTTTATAGGCTGGTGAGCCAGTTTTGTGATGATTAGGCCGGGGAGCCTAGATGTTAAAGGCTAGTGCGCCTATTTTTGTATATGTCTCATCATTAATATACAATACATCGTTGTGTGAAGATTGACCATGATAAAAGAGTATGGGGGACTAAACTTCACTAGTTAGGGAAAGGGGGGGGGCGCTAAAAGTTAAGAAAAAGGGCTAAGCTAGGGAGCTTAAGCCAAAAAGGAATATTATATTAAAATTTCTTAAATCATAAAGTATGGATAATTATTTTATCCTAAGTTCTAAAGTTGGGGACAAGTGGGCCAAAGTAGCTCCCAACATGACAAATGTCAACTTGGGAACATGCATACATATTGTTTGGACTTAGTTCATTTTCCATCATTCTTCCATCATTGAGTCATCCATGGAGCCATACCATGATCTTTCACTCACACAGTCAACTATCCTTCATATTTTCCTGTCATTGTACATGAACCTGTATCCATACCCATACATGTTTGTGTAGCTAGTTAGCTTGGGAGCTTGACGGAAAAAGAGGGTTGTCAGGCTCGTGGAATATTGAAGAGGCGGGTTGTCAAGACCATGGGCCATTTATCTCTGGGTGATAGAATTGCTGGGAATTGATTTCCTCAAGGTGCTAAACTGTAGCTACAGGGCTCTGAGGCTTCTTGTCCGACCTGTTGCTGAAGCCTAGAAAGGAAGTGGGGAAACCAAAGGACTATTGAGCAGAGAAGGGGCACACTTCCTGGGGTGGGATAGGCATATGGGGAATGAGGGACTATAGGCTTTTAGTTTGAGTGGGCACCTGTGACAAAGTCTTTCCTTTTATTTGTGATACATTAGTCTGGTTAGGAATCTCTTTACCTGGGTGTAGTTTAGTCCTAGCTTGGGGGTGACCCGCTGCTTAGAATGATGAGCAGTGTGGTCTAAGACTGGGAGGTTCATGGAAGGTATGCTTGAAGTTGGTGATATTCTTACCAAGATAGGTGTCAATTGTGTGATAAATTTACATGCTGCATTATTATTTACGTGTTTATTTTTATTGTTTTATCCTATGTGTGGTTATAACTGTCTGTATATTTATGGGTATTTCCTATATATGTTGCATGTATACATTTATTGTTATTTTAGTATGAATCCGTGCATTTACAAAATGTATTTTTTTGTTTACGTTTTATATATAAAGTTCCGCAAGAGTTCTGTGTGTATATAGTTTAATTCCATGCAGTTCGAAAAATGTATGTGGCATAGCTTAGTTGGACGCTGGGTATGTTACATTATGTTGAGCATAGAACAAAAGCGTTCTCTGTAGTAGCATGCCCCGACCTGGGTGGCTGGGGATGTTACAATATGGTATCAGAGCTTCAGTTTTCAACATTGAGCCTGGATGGGCCGAGCAATTTGAGTTGAAGCGAAATTTCATGGAGGATTTATTTTGAAGTGTCCAAATTTCAAGTTGCAGAGCGTCCATGGGAAAAAGTAACATCAATTGTGCGAAATTGGAAAAAGTAACAACAATTGTGCGGAATTGGGAAAAAACCCCAATTTTTGTTGTTAAATTCATGGGAAAATTGAGAAATTTGGCCATGTGGTGAAATATTCTTGATTTAATATCTGTTCTAGCAAATTCGGGCCTATAATTGGTCGAATTTGAAGTTATAGTGAAGCCATGACAGTTGGAGCGAGATTAGTAATTAAAATTCTCAATTCGTGAATTGAGTTTGGGAAAAAAATGTTCCAGAAATGCCAACCCACAATGATTTGTTGTTGTCGAGGTTGAATTGGTGTTATCAGGGTGAAATTGAGAAATTTTAATAGTTGCATAATGTATATGGTAAATTGGGGAAAAAGTTAGAAAAAATCCCCAATTTGTGCAGCGAAATTCACGAGGAATTGATGCGCATAAAAATGAATGTGCGTAGATGGGCGCACTAAATTTTGGCGCCGCGCGGAAAAATATTGGCGTGGGGGCGTACGTGCTAAAATTTGGTACTGCACAAAAAAATATTGGTGTGCTGGTGCGCGCGGTAAATTTTGGCGTCGCACAGAAAAATGTTGGTGTGCAGGTGCGCGCACTAAATTTTGGCATCGTGCGGAAAAACGTCGATGTGTGGGTGCGCGCGCTAAATTTATTATTGCATGGTGTGCATACACATAATAAGGTGCACGCGGTGTGAACACACATAATAATGGCACGCGTGGTGTGCAGAGTATTGACAGAGCACAAAGGAGTTTCGTTGGTGCACGCGCAATATGAATATATGTTGTCATGCGACAAATTAGTTAATGGTGCGCGGTGGGGGTGTACTAAAATTTGGCATGGTGCAGAGCGTAGAGTAAAATGTGCACGAAATATCACCGCATGATACAAAAATTGTGCGCAATAGGCAATAGTACAAGAACCAAAACTGTGCGCGGTGGATATTGGCATGCGACACAAAAGTAGTGCGCACCAGTTATTAGTATGACAAATAAGTGATGCAAAGTGGTTATAGGTGCGTGGAGCACGATTTACCTTGTGGTTTTGCCGCACATTCTAAATATGGGTGTATAGATTGAAATTTGTGTGCATGAAGTTGTTTGGATGGTGAACAATAGAAAAAAACCAGTGAATTTTCGCGACATTTTATACTGTTTGAATGTCATCGTTTTGTAATGCGTTTTTGAGGCCCTTAAGAGCGTTTTTAGGTACTCAAAAACCATGAGAACAGAGTGTACCTTAGTACACTCTGTCTCTACAGCTCAAATAAAATAGCTCAGAGAGAGATTTCTAATGGTGAAACCCTTCGTCAAATGGAGATTTTATGAGAAAGTTACAGCACAAACATTGGAGGGTAAATTTTAAGACCCAACTAACTTCATAGATGCATAACTTTATGCTCCGGAATTTGATTGAGGTGTAGGAATAGTCAATGGAAAGATATTGAACCATTGAAGACAGTCCAAGAGATGAATTAAATTTTTGGGTATGTTAAAAATTTTTAATATGATAAAGAAGGTACATGTAGCATTCCATACCAAAAACACGACTTGGCCTAGAACTTTAGTAGGCTGTAACTAGCAGTCTAGAACCTAGAAAAAGGTGAAACTGGGACAAAGTGTCTAGAATATGTATATGAAGAAACCAAATTGATATCCTATGAAAAATCCAATGAAGTAGGTGCAAAAATTCATAATTACAGCGCAGAGTTGTGCCCAGTTGAAGTGTGAACAAAACTAATAATTAATGGGCAATTTTCAAATAGCCATAACTTTATGCTCAAGACTCAGAATTGAGCATGGAAATAGGTGGTGGAAAGGTATCGGATAGTAGAATATAAATATTCACCCAGAAAATTGATCTAGAAATTCAATTTTCCAGGAAATCAGAAGAAATAATTCTGATGTATTATTGAACCATATTGGTTCATATTTTTCATGAAATTGTTGAAACAATACTTAGCCTGACAAAGTTTTGTTCGCTGCACATTTTGCAAAGTTAACAAAAATTAGATCAGATAAGAATCAACACAGAGTCTAGAGGAATTTAAGATGTACAAGGGACTTAAAACCAGGAATATGAGATTAGGGGGATGGATGTCCATTTGGGAATTGAAGGAACAAACTCCAATGGACATGGAGAAGGAAGGGATGAAAGCATTAATATGGTAGAGACCATTAAAAATTTACAGAAGGATGTCCAAAGACATAAAGTTGATAATAAAAGGCTTATGAGAGCCAAGGAGCATAAAGAGGACTTCAAAATGACGTTAATGCAGAGCTTGAACATAATAGAAAACAAATTGGATAAGGAGAGCGTCTCAAGCAAATCAGGAAGTCACAGGTCTCTCGATGAGAAAAGAAGAACCATAAGTGTTAGAAGATATCACCGTCGCTCCTCGAGGCATTCCAATAAGAGAGAAGACAACAAATCAAGTCCATCCCTTGTCAGAAAGCATAGGAGGTCTGGGGTGGATGAGCTACGAGGAGAAATGAACAAAATCAAACCTTCTAGATTTGATGGTGAACACAAGAAGGATGAAGATGCAGAGACATGGATGCTGGGCATGAGAAAGTATTTTCAACTGCATAATTATTCATCTCATGCAGAAGGAAGAATTTCCATCTATAAACTCAAGGGAAAGGCATCCATGTGGTGGGATCAACTTGTGCAAGTGAAGCACATTAAAGAGAAAAGTATTACTTGGAGAGAATTCAAGAAGTATTTTGAGAAGAAATACTTGACTAAGAGATACTATGACAAGAAAATGAAAGAGTTCTTTGACCTCAATCTTGGGAGTATGACCATAGATGAATATGAAAGAAGGTTTTTAGAAATGCTAAAGTATGTCTCTTTCATCAAGGATGAGACAATTACGATTCAGAGGTATTTGAGTGGATTTCCATCATTCATTAGTGACAAAATATAGTATGATGATCCCAATACATTGGAGGAGACCATAAGGTGAGCTAAATTCCTATATGATCAACAAAAATCAAGGCCAACTTTCCAAAAATCTTGGGAAGACAAAAATAAATTCAAGGTGGATCAGAGGAAGAAGGGATCTAAGCCACCATTCTTCAGAAATAACCCTCAGGGACAACCAACTTCTAGGGAACCCAGAACTATTGAGACAGGGGGTCAAAGGACAAAAAAACCACCTATTCAATGCCGAGGTTGTAAATTAGATCATATGTTCAGATATTTTCCCCACAAGGTGAAAAAGTGAGAACTGTTAACAATGTACAACAAGCTGAAACAATGGAGGACATGGGTAGAAATGTACCAAGGATCTATGTAGCCATGGAAAACAAGCAAGCAGAGTATTAATCACATATTATTGAATTGGAAGGTATGCTAAAAAAAAAAGACATTTCTATTTTAATTGATTCATGAGCTAGTCATAGTTATATAGATCGTAAGATGGTGGAAAGTTTGCATTTTCTAAGAAGAAAGCATGGAAAATATTGGGTGGTGCAGCTGGCTACCGAAACCAAAAGAAAATTTAATGAGATGGTTAAGTCATGTCTTATGGACATGAATGGACTGAACACTTGGGAAGATTTGAACATCTTACCTTTAGGTTCCTATGAATGTCTAATTTGGATGGATTGGTTGGACCAACATCATGATATCCTAGACTGTCATAACAGTGCATTTACTTTCTTGGATGAGGAAGGGAACCTAAGGAAAGTGTAGGGAATTCCCAGGGAAGTAACCATCAGAGAAATTTCAGCATTGCAAGCGAAGAAATGTTACCGAAAAGGGTATCAAATATTTGCAGCTCATATGGAAGAGATGCCTAAAGATAAGGTGCCAAATTTGGAAGATCATGCAGTCCTAGGAGATTTTGAAGATGTGTTAAAGGAGGTACCCCCAAATAGAGATATTGACTTCTCTATAAATTTAATTCCTGGAGCAGCTCCAATGTCCAAGACTCCTTACATAATGAGTACACCAGAATTGAAGGAGTTGCAAATGCAACTTGAAGAGCTTCTAAAGAAGAGATATATATGCCAAAGTGTGTCACCTTGGGGTGCCCCTGTCTTATTCATGAAGAAGAAAGATGGGACACTAAAATTGTGAATTGATTTCAGATAGTTGAATAAAGTGACTATAAAGAACAAGTATCCTCTGCCAAGGATTGATGACCTCTTTGATCAATTGAATGATGAAAAAATATTTTCAAATATAGATCTCAAGTCAGGATACCATCAGGTAAGGATTAAAGAGGAAGATATCAACAAGACCGCATTCAAGACAAGTTATGGTCATTATGAGTTCATAGTGGTGCCATTTGGGTTGTCAAATGCACCAACTATTTTCATGTGTTTAATGAATGGTGTTTTCAGAGAATACTTAGATAAGTTTGTCATCGTATTTTTAGATGACATTCTTATATATTCTAAGTCAGAAGAAGAACATGAGAATCATTTGAGGATGGTGTTGAAAGTATTAAGGGAGCATCAGTTGTATGTCAAATTGAGCAAGTGCTCATTTTATAAGAAGCAAATTCATTATTTGGGGCATATCATTTCAAAGGATGGGATAACAGTGGATCCTAAGAATATAGAAGCCATTGGAGAATGGTCAGCACCAAAGAATGTGATAGAGGTAAGATCATTCATGGGCCTTCCAGGCTACTATAGGATATTTATTGAAGGATTCTAAAAGATTTCACATACAATCACTTCCTTGCAAAAGAAGGGTGTGAAGTTTTAGTGGACATTGGATTGTGAAAAGAGTTTCCAACACTNGGATTTCTGACCCAAATGAAGACTTCATTTTATACACATATGCATGTAAAGAAGGACTTGGTGGAGTCCTCAGTCAAAATGGGTTTGTTACAGGTTATGAATCGAGGAAGTTGAAGGAGCATGAAAGACACTATGCCACTCATGATTTGGAGTTTGCATCCATAGTGAACGCCTTGAGGAAATGGAGACACTACCTTATGAGGAAAAGGTTTGAGCTGAGGATAGACCATAATGGTCTGAAATATTTATTTGATCAACCAACACTAAATGCTAGACAAAGAAGATGATTAGAATTTCTAAGTGAATATGACTTTGATATAAAGCATATCAAGGGGAAAGAGAACAAAGTGGCTGATGCACTAAGCAAAAGAGTGCATGAATTGCATGCTACAACCATTAGCATGTACCAATCAGATTTGAAAGACATAATTATAGAGGCTGCCAAATCAGATTTTCAATACAAGGAATCAGTGGAAAAATTACAACAAGGTAATTTGCAACAGAAAATTGAAGAATACAAGCTAGATAATGATGAAATTATGAGGTACAGGGGAATAATTTATGTACCAAATTCCTAGGAATTGAAAAATCTGATATTGAGAGAAATGCATAATGTACCTTATGTTGGGAACCCAGGTTATCGGAAAACTATTGCAGTTGTCAAAAGCCAATATTATTGGCCAGGCATGAAGAAAGAGGTTGTTGATTTTATTGCCAAATGTTTGGAATGTCAAAAAGTAAAGGCTAAGCATAGACACCTAGCTAGTTTGCTACAACCATTATCCATTCTTGAGTGGAAATGGGAAGTTGTAACGATGGATTTCATCACCAAATTGCCCAAAACAAACAAGCAACATGATTCTATCATGGTAGTGGTGGATAAGCTTACTAAGGCTGCCCATTTTATTCCAGTTAAGCTCACTCACAAGGCATCCAAAATTGTTGATATTTATATGAGAGAAATTTCTCAATTACATGGTATAATACGCAAGACAATTATGTCTGACAGAGATCCAAAATTTACCTCAAATTTTTGGAAGGGATTATTTAATGGATTTGGAACAAATTTGAATTTTAGTACAACCTATCATCCAGAATCAGATGGATAAATAGAGAGGGTGAATCAAGTGATTGAGGATATGTTGAGGACGTATGTGATGGATAAACCATCAAAATGGGAAGACTATATACACTTGGTAGATTTTTCTTATAACAATGGGTACCAAACATCTCTAAAGATGAGCCCATTTGAAGAACTTTATGGAAGAAAGTGAAACACACTGATAATATGGGATAACCCAACAACTAGAGAAATGGTTGGGCCAGATGTACTCAGGGAAATGGAGGAGAAAATGTTGAAAATAAAACAAAATTTAAAGAATGCCCAAGACAGGCAAAAAAAATATGTTGATAAAGGAAGAACTCACAGGGAATTTAAAGTTGGGGACCATGTATTCTTGAAAGTGAAGGCCAACAAAAGTTCCTTGAGAGGATTGGTCCAATAGCTTATATGATTTCATTGCTTGGATCTATGTCTGCTCATAATGTATTCCATGTATCATTCTTCAAGAAATATATACTTGATGCTAATCATGTTATTGATTGGAATGTGATTCAGGTGGAGCAAGAAGTCACTTTCCAAGTGCATCCGATACGCATTCTGGACCGGAAAATCAAATAGCTCCATAATCGAGCCATAGGGATTGTAAAGGTCCAATGGACCTGGTACGGTCCTGAGAATGATACTTGGGAGCATGAGGATGTAATGCGAGCATAATACCCGCATCTTTTTGAGGATTTTTGAAAATTTTGTTGTATATGTATACATAATGCACTGAGGACAATGCATAAATAAGTGGAGGGGATTGTAATATCCCTAGGCCAATCCCAATTGTAAATGTAAAATGCAAATGTACTTAAGATGGTGAGCTGTTTGATATCATTTTTTGTATGCACCTTTCATGGCATAGTGCGCACATGTACTGTGCACTAAAATGACGAAGTGTGCACATTCTAGGATACTGCGCGCAACAACTTAAGTGCGCACAATTTTGAGGGCAGGGAGCCTTTGTGTATATGCAGTGTTTTATAGGCTGGTGAGTTAGTTTTGTGATGATTAGGCCGGAGAGCCTAGATGTTAAAGGCTAGTGCACCTATTTTTGTATATGTCTCATCATTAATATACAATACATCATTGTGCACAAACCGACCACGATAAAA
>SNQJ01S0033555.1:1705-12665 GCA_010110895.2 Picea sitchensis | reverse complement strand
TCCAATTAAGGATAGTTCTAGAAGTTGAACAACATATTTCAAAATGAATTTGTTCCCATCATGAAGGTGACATGAGACCTAATGAAATTAAAACTTTTCCTGGCCCATTTATAAGGGTAAATAATTAGTGGGATATGAAATGGAATGACCTCGATGTTCAAGTACAACACCAATCACATAATGAGGAGCGTCTATCTCAACTTTGAAGGGTTGATTTAAATAATGCTAATGTAAAGCTGGAGTTGTAGCATAGGTTGGTGTGTAGCCTTTGAAATCTCTCATCAACAAGTATGGGAGGATGTGAAAACCCCTTGATTAGATAATTGATGCAAGGGGTGTGCAATGTCAGAGAATTTAGCGATGAAACATTGATAAAAATTAAGACCACCTAGAAAACTCTTGAAACTCTTTAAAAATTAATACCACCTAGAATACTCTTTAAACTCTTTAAAAATTAAGACCACCTAGAAAACTCTACTCCAAATCTCATTGGACTACTCTGTGACCTATTTCTCCCTCCTTAATTATTTTCCTCTAATCCCTTCTCATGTAAAATATCATTTGTATGATAGAAGGTCTTATTTATTTGTGAAACTCCATTCCCTAAATTGTTTCTTTTTCTTTCTCTTCATCTAACTAGTCAACTACTATTCTTCTTTGCTTATGTCAAAATAGTAAACTTTGAACTATAAGATTTTCCCAATATATTTAAGGGTTTCGATATTTGACCAACAACCTTTTGAATACAAAGTGGTAACCACCCTTATCCTAACTAACCTATATATTTTTTCTTTCTCTCTTTAAAATAAAGATTGGGGTCTTCAAGTGTTGTGTCTATTTAATTTTTCCCCATTTAAAACCGTCTTCAATATTTTAGAACTCTATGCTGGTTAGTTTCCTAAGTTTGTAGTAAAGGTATGGAAGGTGTTGGTATAGGCCCATAGTTTGATCCTGAACCCGGTGGATATGCAACCATTTGGTTTATTGGTCCCTGTAGCTCCCCACATGGTAATATTCCTCATTGAGGGCATCCATAAAATCCCCCCTATGTGTCTTCAATCTCCAGGTGGAATTGTGTTCTTTCTCTCACCGTTCTCTAGGTGAAACCCACCTAGATATTCATAACCTTCACTAATCTTGGAATCCACATGCATGAGTTCCCCTACTAATTTAGGTAATTGCACCCTCTAATTGTGCATCGAAAACTAAATATATAAAAAAATTATTTAGAACTTTGACTATAGAAAAAAAAGTTCAAAAATTGGAACTAGGATGAGGATGGAATACTCACTAACAACACGTGCAGATGTGAATGAAGGTACAACCAAATAGGTACTTGTCAGATATTTCTTCATCGAGTGAGGGAAGCTTAGGACAAATAGAAGGAAATGCAACAACATCTAGTAGATATGATACACAAATACAGACCAGAGGTAAAAATTTTAGAAGACAATTCCGTAGATGCATGGAATTGTTTCTTGCCGAAAGAGGATTATGCTCTTATGATGATGAGAGAATAAGAGACATAGAGGTGCCACTCAAGTATAATCATCTGGTGAAACAATGTGTACCTAAGGAACTGTCTCCGTTAGACACTGATTTCATTGTCAACAATAGGATATATCGCATTACACCATCCTCCCTGCATGGCCTGGTGCTATTTTCCATGGATGAAATAACTGTAAAAACCAATACAGTAACTAAATTGATGGACTATATCAGACCATGTTATAATTATAACTATTGGATGCACCTGGTCCGGTACATGTGAAGTATGTAGAGATATGCACTCGCCTCAAATTATATATAACTAATAAACAACGATAAAAATAAGGGAGTGACTATCTATATTGATGGAAGGACTAAAGCTTCTGGAAATATTGTAGGGTTTATAAACAACACACGCCCGAGACAACAAACAAGCAACTGAATTGCGTATATGAGGGACGCAAAGAGAATCATGTACTCTTGTGCGCAATAAAAAAGATAGCTCCTGGGGAAGATTTATTAGTGGATTACCATTTTAATTGAATAGAAACACAGACTAATAGTGTGCGGGTACTTACGCAAAACCTATTTAAGCAACCTCTACTTATTAGATTATATTGTTTTTTTATCTTTAACAATGTTTTAAATATTTCACGGTCCCAATTTTATAATAATGCCAGAGGTTGATCGTTGAGGTTGATTTTATTTGGGTGGAAATCAGGTTTTTTGTTATCATTAACAATTTTTTAAATATTTGGAGGTTCTAATTATATTGTATTATAATGTGGTAGGATGATCATGGAAAAGGGCCAGCCGCAGAACATGTAATTGATTATCAAATTCGATTTTCATTTTACATGAATTTTATTATATTTATATAATTTTATTTGTGTGGTGATCAATTATTTCATTTGTTTATATAATTGAAATAACATTGATTTCCATGTTGTTCATGATTCTGCTGATGAAGAGGGGTTGTATTTATCCCCTGATTCAATGGTATTAATAAAAAGAAAGATCATTAAAGTGAACAAGGAGCTTGGTAGCTTGTTAGACCATCCAGATCAAACTCCTAACGTCCTAGAAAAAATCAATCTCCTTATGTCACAACTTAATACATATAAGGTAATAACCATAATTTAAAGTGGTTTTCTTTAATGTACTCATATGTTCAATTATGAAACTCTGTTTTTTAACTTTTACATTATCTCACGAAGAAACATTTGCTTTTTTATAAAGAGATGTTTGGAGCCTATTCAACCCGGTGTTGGTAGTAGTAGCACTGCAGAGACGCCACAGAGTCCTGACGCGGTCTGTCATACAACTTCTAGAGTACTGTTTACTTCTCCATCTTCCACACCTAATTTAGATAGGATCCATGACACACACTGCAAGTCATCCACACAACGGTCAGGCTCTAGAGGTGGTGACAAAGATGAGGCTAATGATGTGGTTGACATGGTTTCATTTCTTGGAGCTAGACGTGTGACCATCATGAGGACCTTTCCATGCACATTTTTTGTCGACGATAACAAAATTCCATTAAAACAAATAAGACTCCCAGGTAGTTTTTCATATTTAATTGTTTCATGTTGTCCATATCATACACAAATCATTTGGATTATTATTTTTAAATTAATGATCATATATTTTTGTGTGTAGGAAACAACCATTTTTATAGGCACTTGGAGAGCAAGGCCTTGTTGATTTTTGGGGCAAACTTATGAATGAGGTGGAGTTTCTAGAATTCCAACCTCAAAAAATAACTTATGGATTATCTCGAAGGCCTCGTTGGAGTAGAAACGTTTAATAAAAAAGTGGTCACCTCTGCAACAGGAGAATATTTAAAATATACGCTGGATGTTTATAGATGAAGCTTGGTAGGAAACCCTAGGTATGAGCGTGCTCCCTCGATTCCAGACATGGAGTGGGGAGAAATCATTGATGTGCAAAAGAAAAGATATTGAAAAAATCAGGAGAAACAATAACTGGTACCCCAAGGTGAATTAAAATATTTTGATTTCAATACCTTTAATTTTATTTAGATCTAAATAAAAGTGTGGTATATAACATACTTGAAAATTTTGATGATAGGTTTCCTGACACTTCGAAGGAAACCAAATCAAGGATTTCCAAACATGTCCAACACAAGCTAGGCTAGGGAGACTACTCGAGGTTACAGTCATGAATCATAAGTACCCAAATACCTTAAGAATATTATTTGTATCGCCTTACAACTTTCAGTTTATTGCATCCAAAAACATTAAAAAAACATGCTCTTATGTAATGCAGGGTGATAACTTTGGAACTGAAACCATGGAGGAAGACCTCCAACTTGGTTACAAGTACGGATATAAAGCTGTGGTTGATCGTAGGAAAAACATGTGGCAAACCCCAAGATCCAGTTTGCGGGATAAGGTAAATAAAAATCAATCTACATTAACCTTTTATTACTTATAAAATACGTAAATGTTTGATATCGTCCATAACTTTAATGTCTTACTTTGTTTTAATCAGGGGAGAAACACTATCAATGAAACCATTAGCATTGGACAACAAAGCGTTGATAGTGCAACGTGACCAAAATATCATGGTGCTACTGTAACACCCTGTTTCTCCCATTTTGTAAATATAACTATAATGGCTAAGAGACTATGGAAAACTCAATAGGTGTGAATTTTTTATTTGATGGACCTTTGTATAAAAGGTCAATGAATGTAAATTCTATTATCTACTAGAAAATGGATAAGTGTTTCATGATTGCTATAAGGGGGGTGATCTAAGAAAGATGATGAATACTATTAAAAGAGATGGTGAAGGGGACCAGGAATGGTTGCGTTAACCTCCACCAAACCAGTACCTTACTGGATTTAATTTCTTAGGACCAGAACTATCCTCTAACCCATAAATGAACTACATTCAGGCTGGTAGGTGGGAATACCTCCTCAAGAGTTAATGAGGGGATGGGGCAAAGCACCCATCTGTAAGTCTTCCAGACCTGACCACATACTAGGAATTCAAGCCACATCTAATCTTGCTAATAAAGGAAAGAAAGGAAGGTGTGGTTGGCAGAGGAAGACCTGTGAAGAGTGTAGAGAAAAGAGGTTTAGATCTCAGGTTCAAGGAAGAACTGAAAAAGGAGTGTTCTGGTTGCAGGAAAAGGCTAGCAGGGTTATGATACAAGCTAATAAATGATGCTGGTCCTCCTTGCTTGGTATTGGGTAAACCGTCACCAATATCTTGCGGAAGGAGGAGAGTAACCTTCGTCCCTACTTTAGATGAGCCGAAAGAAGGGCTTTCATCACAAAACATCATGGTCTATATCGGGGGTGGATAGTGGTAAATCCATTAGGAGTGACTGAGCCCATGGTTGGGTGGAAATGGGCACCCCTTTCAATAGTCACTTCACATTATCTAGTTATGATAAGTATTTTCCTACTTTGTGTATTGAATTGAAATAATTGATGAACACATGGGTTTATATATATGTGTGTGTGTGTGTGTATCTATAAATGGTTTATGTTTGGAATGATCATGATATGAGTATGCATTCATCTCCTGGAGAACTTATGCTTCTGATGGATAGTCTGTATGCCTCGGCTTAGCTCCTGGAGCTTCTTGGGACATAAGCTTGTAAGATAATCAAGATAGGAGATATCGTGTCAACCTGAACCTGTCTATCTAAAGAGGATACCTCTTGTGACTGGGATTTCATGCCCAAGTCCTTAACCATTTCATGATAAATCTCAAGAAGGATAGCGCGGTTCAAGCCTTGAAAAGGGAAATGTCTTCATTTGTAAGACAAGTGGACGAGATCCGTTCAGGAGGACCCATATGACCAATACCTAGGAACCTTAAGCTAAGCCCGAGGGAGCTAAGTTCCTTCTAACTTCGGAGCTCCACAAGTCCAGGACTTCAGAGTATTGTTGACCCTCATAGTCATAAACTAGTCGAAGAGGATCGGGAGTTACAGTTACCTATAAGGTTGACCGATGTTAGGCGGTTCTCTAGGTGGTTAGGTGAACCTATCTGACCAACTAAATTGGGATCAAAAACCTCGAAGGATGGAGCCGCGAAGAACCCATAACCGTAGATTGAGGGATCCTTCGGGTTCCTTCCTAGCCGTCGATATACCAGGGATGCATGGCGCTATCCCCTTTAGTTCAGAGATTGGGAATTTCAGAAGATAAGAGGAGTTCGAATCGCAACACTCCCGAACATTGAATCTCTGAGGTAACCAGAAGCATAGATCTATAAATATATGTGGTTGGATCTCGACCCTGAGATTTGAGGAGTGTTAGAAGTCTGTCGGTCCAGGGTGACATGGTATAGTGAAGTCATATAGGGTGACGTGGACCCCAGCTTGACATGCCACGTGTCACCTATATTTGTGTGTATCACATACCCTATAGGCCCATTGGAACATAACACGTGTCACCCTAACCCATTCTACGTGTTAGTTCCTGGTACATCTATGCCTAGCCAACATGGTTGGTGAAGTGACCAGGACTCCAAGAGTCCAAGAATTCGGGACTACGGAGGATTTGGAATGTATTATGGTAGAGAGAGAGAATGACCCAAAGGCTGGAGCTACGTGGTGAGCTTATGGGACTTCAGATGTTCGAAACTCTAGGTGGCCTCGTGCGTTGATAGTAAAGAGGCATGAAGCGCGAAAGCACCGAATCCCTCCACATATGATATAGGAAAAAGAGAGTAAGTCCAGTCATGGGATCGGACGGTGGATGGTCTTCCACCATGGAGGAAGGAACTTGGAAATAACACGTGTGAGGTGGATCCACGTGGCCCTCAACCAATGAACACCCGAAGAAGCTCAGAGAGATATATTGGCTGGTTCGAGGCTTGGTTTTGAGCATGGAGACCGTGATTGGAAAACTATAGGCGAGAAACGTGTGTTAGGAAACTCGAATGAAGGGTTTGACCACCCAAGGAGAACGAAATTTTGAGGCCCCATCCCTAGGAAAACCACTCAGGGGTTGGGTGTGTTACAAATTGGTACCATAGCATGGTTACAACACTTGGTCTGCTTGGGCTCATGGACAATTTTCATAAAAACCATATTTAAATAACTTTAAGGGTGACGCCCTACCTTACCTCTTTCCTTAAGAGTCTGGTTAAAATCTTATTGAAGAAAAGAATTAAAGATTTCTACTGTGTGTGTGTATTTAAGAAATATGAACTATGTGTTGTTCATGAACTAATAGATTGTTAACTAACAACAAGTGTTTTGTCAACACTCAAGGAGTCAGTGAATCGCGGGAAATTACAAGCATAATGGATGGTGACGTGCCATGAAGTGGGGGATGGCTCCCACAATATAGATGAAGAATCTGATGAGAGGAGGGTGGTGGAGACCCCTTCGGATCTGGCTGAAATTGTAAGGAGCCTCATGGCCAAATTACAGAGTTTCAAGGTTGACAACAAGATATTGATAAAGGAGTAAGAGAAACAAATGGAAATTAATGTAGTCTTGCTGCAGAGCTTATCTGATATACAGAGGTAGCTGCAACATGGACCTACAACCAGTCATGTGGACCGATGACATACTAAGAGAAGTCGAAGTCCACCTGAGATATGAAAACGTTGTCCCAGAAGTGGCCACACTAGGAGGGGTACCTCGAGAAAGGTCCAAACTGGAGACAAGGGACACTCATCGGGAGAGTCCTCTAGAAAGGAAACTAGCAACTCCGAGGGATCTTCTAGTAGAAAAACTAGCTCACATTCTCAAAGGAAAGGGAAGAAGCGAAAACATTCCAAAAGTCATGACCCTGAAGAGTTCAAGAAATCCAAACCACCCTCTTTCATTGGAGAGATAGAGAAAGGGGAAGAGGCGGAAGCTTGGCTACTTGGTTTAAAGAAGTATTTTAGAGTCCGTGACTACTTTGAAAACTTGAAGGGTTGAATAACCATCTTCAACCTGAATGGAAAAGCTTCCATTTGGTGGAAATACCTTAATAATGTGAAAGGAATCCATGAAGAGGACTTATCATGGAAACAATTTGAGAAACACTTCAAGAAGAAGTATCTGTCAAAAAAATACTTTGATGGGAAGACTAAGGAGTTCTATGAACTCAAGCTGGGACAACTCATCATAGAGGAATATGTCAATAAATCCCTTGAGCTGTTGAGGTGTGTACCCTACATAAAGGATGAAAAGGTAAAAGTACAACGATTTATTAGTGGGTTTCCTTAGACCTACCGGAATAGGATTGAGTTTGAAAAGTCAAAGACCTTATAAGACACTATCTAGAATGAAAGTTATTGTTATGAATAACCCGAGAGTCATACATAACCTCGCGAGGATTGGAAGAAGAAGATCGGTTCAAGATTCAATAAGAAGGAATTCAAATCCTCAATATTAAAGAACTACAGGAAGGACTCTAGGATAATCCTTCCTACTAGAAGTGTATATCAACAAAATTTCCCCTCTCATAGTGGAAATAAACATTTTGGAGCAACCTTAGGAAAGACTGATAACCCAAAGAAGGAACCCTTGAAATTTTGGGGTTGCGAAGAAGAACATCTACTGAGGCATCGTCCACATAGACAATAGAACAATAGGAGAGTCTACAACATCCAATAAGCTACCACATTCAATGATGTGTCTAGGAGCATGCCACAGATTTATGCAGCTTTGGATAATAAACAAGCCGACCACCAAGCTTCAATGGTGGAGTTGGAAGGTATGATTGCCAACCATTTGGTTTCTATTTTAATTGACTCTGGTTCTAATTTGAGTTATGTATCCCCTCAGACTTTTGATAAGTGTAAACTGCAACCAGTTAAACATGTTAAGTCATGGTTAGTACAAATAGCCACTGGCACCAAAAGAAAAGTAACAGAGGGCATACCAACTTGCCAATTCATTATGGATGGATTTCCCACCCAAGCTACCCTTAACATACTTCCCCTAGGGTATTATGACCTGTTGATTGGTATGGAATGACTATCCTCCTATAAAAATAAGTTGGAATGTTACCATAAAACCTTAGAATGTGTAAATGAAGAAGGGAGAAAGNCATAACCTCGCGAGGATTGGAAGAAGAAGATCGGTTCAAGATTCAATAAGAAGGAATTCAAATCCTCAATATTAAAGAACTACAGGAAGGACTCTAGGATAATCCTTCCTACTAGAAGTGTATATCAACAAAATTTCCCCTCTCATAGTGGAAATAAACATTTTGGAGCAACCTTAGGAAAGACTGATAACCCAAAGAAGGAACCCTTGAAATTTTGGGGTTGCGAAGAAGAACATCTACTGAGGCATCGTCCACATAGACAATAGAACAATAGGAGAGTCTACAACATCCAATAAGCTACCACATTCAATGATGTGTCTAGGAGCATGCCACAGATTTATGCAGCTTTGGATAATAAACAAGCCGACCACCAAGCTTCAATGGTGGAGTTGGAAGGTATGATTGCCAACCATTTGGTTTCTATTTTAATTGACTCTGGTTCTAATTTGAGTTATGTATCCCCTCAGACTTTTGATAAGTGTAAACTGCAACCAGTTAAACATGTTAAGTCATGGTTAGTACAAATAGCCACTGGCACCAAAAGAAAAGTAACAGAGGGCATACCAACTTGCCAATTCATTATGGATGGATTTCCCACCCAAGCTACCCTTAACATACTTCCCCTAGGGTATTATGACCTGTTGATTGGTATGGAATGACTATCCTCCTATAAAAATAAGTTGGAATGTTACCATAAAACCTTAGAATGTGTAAATGAAGAAGGGAGAAAGATAACCCTCCAAGGGATTCAGAAGCCTGTCTTAGTGAGATGAATATCAAGCCTTCAAATGAAAAAGTATTATAGAAAGGGATGTCCTCTATATGTAATACATGTGTTGGAATCTGTTGAGGAGGATGAACCAAATCTAGAGGACCAACCGATATTAAGAGATTATATATATGTGTTCCCAGAAGAGGTACCGGGTCGACCTCTGAGAAGAGACATTGACTTCTCGATAGAACTTGCACCAGGAGAAGTACTAGTGTCTAGGACACCCTATAGGATGAGTACACCCGAGCTAGTTGAGCTCAAGCTACAACTAAAGGAAATGATGGACATAGGCTACATCTAGCCCACTGTGTTTCCATGGGGAGCACTAGTCTTGCTTGTGAAGAAAAAATATGGCACACTCTGACTGTGCATAGATTATAGACAAATCAATAAGACAAATATAAAGAACAAGTACCCCTTACCAATAATTGATGACTTGTTTAACCAATTAGGGGGTGCTTCCATTTTCTCAAACATTGAATTAAGGTCTGGATACCATCAAGTCTGAATTAAGGATGAAGACATCCACAAAAGAACCTTCAGTACCAGATATGTTCACTATGAATTTGTGGTGGTGCCATTTGGATTAACCAATTCCCTCGCCACTTTTATGTGCTTGATGAATAATGTACTCAGCAAATTCCTAGACTAATTTGTATTGGTTTTCATTGATGATATCCTAATATACTCCAAGAAAAAAGAGGAGCATTGTTGGTTATTTATATATCCTATCTGAGTTTGTATTGAGTGACCTAGGGTTCATGTATGTTCGGGGTTCCAACAAGGCCTCTAAAATGATCAGCCCTCCTAGTAAACCAGAAGGCAACGCAACGCACAGGGTGCACTGCGTCGTCTCACCCAAGATATTCTTAATTTGTGGCTACAATACCCATGTGTTTGCAGCCTAGGATTGAGTAGGGAATCTCTGAGAACTGTATGCTGAAGTGCTATTGTAACTTATTACCACACTGTTATCATGATTTATGTAAGAAATATAATAACTCATTCGTTTATCTTACCAATATCTACTGGAAGACACTAAAGACACACATGCATTCAATCACATAACAAAGATGTTACCGTGGTTCACCACCCCCTGGGATACGTCCACAAATATTTGACGCTTAGATCTTTTATTATTGTCATTTTGAAACTACAGTGCTGCGCACCTACAACTCTTCTCAGTTGGGTAAGATCTATATGCAGCATACTAGATCGCACAAGGATCCTCAGCCTATGATCTAACCCTCAATATCTACCCTCCTCAATCCTCTCTACCTCAACAACTTACAAAAGTAGGTCATACATTATAATATTACATAACCTTCCCTTCCTTGTATTCATCTCTCTTTATCTCTATCAACTTACTACAACAATCATCTCTCTCAATAATAACGACTAGTTGTTATAACCCTAAATTGCACCACACATGCTTACTTGGCATCAGGCCAACTCATATTCCTTCATTGCTAAAACACTTGTTGAAGAAACTCTCTGAAAATCCTCTTGGGTCAAGGCCCATGCACCCTAACCCATTACTGCATGTGTGTACACGCTGACAGACCCACTACAGCCCGCGTGTACCTAACAAAACACAAAAATAGGAAAGTTGCCGACGGAACAAAAAGCTATGGGTCAGTTAACTGAAACTCCCGACCATGCA
>SNQJ01S0033554.1:56729-91445 GCA_010110895.2 Picea sitchensis | reverse complement strand
ATATGTTTCATTTTGGCCACTCTTTGAAGGATGTGAAGTTTGATTTGGATTTCAGTTAAAAGCATTGGTTAATTTTCTCCAAGTTTTGATGGATGCCTATGTGAGTTTCAATTGAGGGGCGTTTCAAATTTTACTATGGATGTGAAGCGTACTCATGGATACATGATGGATGCAAAAGGTTTTAGTGATGACCGTAGCCAAGAGCTCACATTTCTCGAGAGCCGCCACAACCACTCACGGTGAAATTTTATGACTCTCTTGAGATTTATTTTATGTTCATTGTTACTAATAATGGTTTATCAAGCTCACGTCTTATAACCAACATAGATTTCTAGTAACTCACATCATAGTTCATCATGTTTGCAAGGTTCTAGAACGAAATTCAAGACTAGGGTTTTGTCATTGGGACCTTTGGCATGCTCTTTTGATATTTAGGTCACACCCAAGTAGCATGTGTGGAACTCCAATTCATCAATAACAATTAAGAAAAAATAAGAATGAGACAATAAGTTTTTGAGGTAAATTTCAAGGAAGTGGAGGTGAATATAGACAATGGAAGACATGAGTTTTTTTGGACATGGATCCAAACTGAGCACTACACTAGCCATTTTCCAAATTGAGCTATGGTTTGGGATGTATCAACAATTTTCCAATCTGGATTTTCCTATATTTTATGTTGTGATCCAAATTAAGAGCAGCTTCAAAAAACCAAAACATGGACAAATATTAGAAAACAAAAACATGGATTTTGTCCATAATACAATAAATTCACAAAGACAAGGGTAATTTATGGAGTTCAGAAATGGCTTAGGAGATTTAGGAAGATATTTAATAGGGATTTTCCCAAATTACATGTGCTAAGATTTGAAATACACCAAAATTATTTGTTTGGCTAAAAATTTAAATTTTTTTTTTAGTTGGTTCCCGCCTCTTATGTATAAATGAAGGTGTGGAGGAGATCAATGTAAGTTAGAGGTTACAAATCATAAGTAATAAATAAAAAAATATGGGGTTAGAAGAATTAGAAGAGACCTAGATCTAGGCTATATCATATTATTGTACTATTGTTGAACTTCCATTAATACAAAGGATTTCGCTCATGTTTTGAAGAGGAGAATTCATGTTTCAATTTACTTTTCAAGTCTCTAAGTTTTTAGGAAATAAGTCTATTGGGAGGGCCCAGTAATTTGTTCCACATTTCCCTTTTATCATTGTAGGTTTGGATTTACATTGCAATAGGTTTATATGTCATTTACATTAGTTTAATTTTAAAATAATTTATTTCTTTCATGAATGTTGTGTGGATTATTTTAGAGGATGGATCTTAGGCCATAGTTCATGAGTGGAGTTCTTCTTTTGCTTTTGAATCCCTTGAACACTTACCATTATAGTAGGTGAAATATTGTGATTGGTTCCATTAGAGAAACCATGATACTATTGTCCATTATCACATAGCTTAGATTTAATTCTAAATGCTTTCTCTTGTTTGTAGCAATATTTAATTATTTTTGCAATTACAAGAACACTGTCATTTTTCTTGTTTTTAGTCAAATTTTTTTATTTTTGCAATTACAAGAACAATGTCACTTAAAGGTAGGAATGAGATTACATGACGCTCATGAATTGATTAATTAAAAGATTGTAGCTTGCCTCAACAAGATCTTTAACTTGATTGAGTAAAATATTATAGCTTTTCCCAACAAAATATTTTCTCGTTGTTGTAACATAGATTAAATTTTAAGTAAAATTCAAAACATTAGTTTTTTGGATCTTATATTAGATGTACTCAACTTTTAACTTTAATTTTCTTTCAAACTCATTAATTTAGGTTTTAACTCTAGTATAATTTATTTTTTTGTAAATATATAAATTTTAACTTTAATTAGATTAGTGTTATTTTTCTTTCAAACTATTAGTTAGGTTTTATTTTATATTAGAATATTAATTATATTATGTAGTTATAGGTTTATAATTAGATTTAATTGTATAGTTACTTAATTATATTAAGTTTTGTATATATATAGTTTATTTACGATTAATTATATATTAGTGTTATTTTTCTTTCAAACTATTAGTTAGGTTTTATTTTATATTAGAATATTAATTATATTATGTAGTTATAGGTTTATAATTAGATTTAATTGTATAGTTACTTAATTATATTAAGTTTTGTATATATATAGTTTATTTACGATTAATTATATATAATGTTATATATTATATAGTTTTTATTTAAAATTAAGTTGTTAAATTTTATTAAAAAAAAGCGTGTTTTATATGGGTAGGATAGACTTAGTTTCAAATTGACGATCACTATCCATTTCCCATTTCAACTTGCACGAGGTATAATGGGAAGGCCCGAATGTGAAAACTTTATAGATTAAATTAGTACATGCCACGTGTCAAAAAAACCTCCTATCACATTTATCCTTGGGACCTTTTCAAATCCGCTCGGTCAAATGTGAAAACAAATAAGTGTCTGCCACATATGAAGGTAAAACGATAAAGGTAATTCGGTGTTAACTCGTTGTTAATCTATTTTTCAAAGGTGAAAATTTGAGACTCGAGTTTCAAGTGGCATCTCCTTCTTCACGTTATCAATGACTAGTTGGTTCCAATAACTTCAACAAAGTGAATTAAAATTCAAGGATTGATTCTATTCTCGAATAAATATAGTCTTATTTTGTAATGGTTGATTGTTGATTGTATTGATGTAAATTAAAAGATGAAAGATAGTTTTTTCCAATCAATTTTGGATCTAGACATTTTTTTAATAAAAGAAAGAAAATTTGATGGAATCACGGCTAGATTTTGGAGTTGGAGAGATTTTTTTTGAATTTTTTAGTAAAATCAGTTTTGTAAGTAATAAAGGATTCTTGGTTTTGATCTTTAGCATATGAGATCCTTCTCTGTAATTTGTTATTCATGTTTTTATTCCCTTTTATCAAATGTACATGCGCTGATAATTAAGAAAATTTAGTATGACCACTACTGTCTACATCAAGCATAGGTTATGGTTAAGGTTTCAAATTTCATTGATTCAATTGTAATTTAAATTTATTACCTGTTTCTTTAATTTTATAATTTGTTTGTGTATTGAAATGTAATCTTAAGTGAACAAATAATTTTCATTTGTATTTGTTTGTATTTTCATCTATTAGAGTTAATTTTGATATTTATCTTTATATACATCATTTTATCTTTGATTTTTTTTCTTTGTGCCAAAGAATTAAGATCTAAGCCTTATATGGTTTGAATATTAATGAAATATAATTATCATAAAATATCACAGTCAAATACAATATTTTATGTTCTTTGAACAAATTTTAAAACTCCAACCGCTTGCGATTTAAAATTTCATTAGCATTGTATCCCTAGCTAGGAAATATCTCATGGAATACAACACTTCTTGACACCCTTTTCAGGAAGCGGCTTTAGAAATATTTTATATGGGTAAAACAATTATACCTACCTTTTGATGGTGAAAAAAAAATAGATTGGATAAAATCCTTCACATGATTTTCCACACTTTTTCAATCTTGGCTCCACGAAAGAAAAACAATAGAGAATATCCATAACCTAAGAAAATAACACGAGTAACAAATCCACGAAAGCTATCTTGTAAGAAAAATCGAAAACATAGACCTATAACTCCACCCAGTGCATATTTTACTTCTAAACATGCATCTTCTACTATCCCTAAATCCAAAGGAAAATTTGTTGTTGATCCTAAAGTTTCCATAATAAAAATTCCAATTCCCACAAGCCCTTCAAACACTCCAACAATGCTTTCACCTAAATTTTCTAAGGAACCTCTTTCAAGTTCTCCAAAACTTCTTTTGAGAGTCTCTACACCAAAATCTATCCAATTGTTTCCTGAAATATATATTCAACTTTCTCTTAAATATTAAACCATAGTCTCTCGAATATATTCCACTAAGAATTATCCATTTGTTTCTCTTAAGTAATCACTCAAGAATTCTCCAAACCTTTCCCCTAAATAACCTTTCGAAGATTCTTCATTTTCATCTATTTATTCAAAGTTTTCCTTTTTAAGTCCTAAAAAGGAACTTTTAGAGATCCCTTAAAAAAAATTCCCATAAGTTCTTTTTGGAAAAGAAGAGTCTTTCAAAACTTATATAAATCCCGTTAAACTTGAGAATTCCCAGTTAATACTTGATTCCATGGCTATGGTTTGTGTAAATCAACCAAATCAACGAAATTCTCCTCCTCCTCCTCTTACGAATTTTAATAAAGATGTAACAAGGTGTGCACCATTAGTTTTATATGGTAATATTAATGATTTACCAGAAAATGATCTTAAAATGTTACCAAAATTAATGTCAGGTTTATCTAACAAAAACTTTATCTATAACTGATCTTCAAATTTGGAGTCGTGAGGATGAATATTTAGACAAATATGTGTTTGATTTACTGTCACCCTAAGGAATCAGATTTGAAAAAATTGTTGTTCTCCCAAGGAAAAAATCACCTTCGCTCCTCGGAAACGACGTCAAAATGTTATCATTGAGTAATTTTTTTTGGCTGAGGAGGAAAGTCATGGAGGTCACCACAAACCAACTTGAGTCTGGAAGCTATCCCTTCCAACCAGAGAGGGCTCTCTCTCTTCAAATCAATCACTGAAAGGATTGATTTGGAATTTTGTCCAAAGGCTAGATCTCTAGGGTAAGACCGAATTTATACAGCTGGTGGCAATGCGGAAAGAAATTCCATTGGGCAATGGAGTCATTGAAAGGTCATAAATCAATGAAGGTTTACTTGACACTTGGTAAATTGAAAGGTGAATGATGAGAGGAAATATAGAAAGAACTCATTTAGGCCAATTAGATATTGTTGTGGATTGAATATTACAAAGAAATCTAATAACCCCTTAGGGCATCTATCAAGGATGAATCCCAAGGTGATTACAATAGAAAGACAATTGAAAATACATGCAATAGAACATCAGATGCAAAAGAATTTCGATACATATATTTCACATTAACATAAAGAAGAATATATTCCACATAGATGCATTTACACAACAAGACTAAAAATATAGGATCACATGCATAAAACAACAAAATCACATGTATCTCTAGAGTCAAATTTCAAAGACTTCTCATCCAACAAATTTCATTAATATCAGAGAAAAATTACAAAATGTATTCAATAGTATTTTCCTTACACACTTGCCAACCCTAAGTTCCAATAGCTTCATAAAATATATACAAAAATGTCTTGCTATCCTCCAAAAATTCGAATTCAACTACCATCCTAATGTAATTATATAGTTACAATATATTTGGCTAAAAAATATGAATAAAATTCTAAGAAGGTGTCAAACTTGACTCATTAATTTCACAAAACAACTTGATAAAAACAAATCCTTGAGTCCCTAATATGATGCTCTCGATCGTTGCATTTGATGTGGACTAGATGGAACACCTTGCTAACTCATTTAGGCTAATTTGGAAGCATTCTGGAAACTCTTTCACAGTAGCGCAACAATGTTGTACTGAAAGAACATCCTATAAGAGAAACGCAATGATGTTGCACAACATCTTCTCTTTCTGCACTTTGCTTATTGTTTGTGAACTAGGATGATTGATGATGATATTTGATAGTGATAGTAACTTCATAATTATTATAGGATTCCCTAGAACCCCTTCACCTTCCTTCAAAACTCATTTGCCTCTTAAAACATAAAACATTGATATATATGAAACTACCATGAATGATCCCACTCCACCTTTGATCGATAAATTCCTTATGTTGATGCATTCACAATGTCTATTTCATTATCACTCTGAGATTCCCACTCAAAACGTGATAAGGAAACTTCATTCTTCTCATTGAAATTGGACTGTTACAGTTGCACAATGTGCATGTTGCACAATTGTAAACTTTTCATTTACAATTCATGATCAAAATGAAGACTCCAACACATGGTAGGGAAACAAAATGATCATGTATAATGGTCCATAAAAACGTTACTGTGCACAAGAAGGAAATATTCAAGTATTTAAGGAATCTTGATAATTAGGGTTAGGGTTTTTTCCTACTACTAATTGACAAAAAGGAAAAAATTGATGAATCCAACTCGAGGGACTCAAATTCTTGCTACTTCAGCAAGCAAATTAAGCTTTCCCTTCCCCCTCTTATCTATCTCCCATTGTTGCAAGTTTTTTTTGAGTGTTATGTTCTATTTTCTCAAAGTCAGATTTTTTTGATATATGTTCTTCAATTGTTTATGTAGTGGCAAGTTTCTCCTCACCATGAATATAGGATTGTCTATTGGAGGCCCATAATCATCTAAGAGTTCTTTGCATTGCATATTTTTTCTTCTATTCTCCTCCCTCAGTTGGATTATCATATCATGTGCTTCTCTGAGCTGATTTTTAGTCTTTTGAAAGTATGTTGACCCTCATCATATGTAGTCCTCTTCTTTTCTATTCTTTTTGGTTTGATCTTTGTTGGAGTTTCTTCTTGAGACAACAACTTTCTGACTGAGGATCTAGTCAAAGGAACACTAGGCTTAGGTATTTCTTTTACCTCTGGACTTTTCTCCACTACCTTCCCTTTAACTTTTGTTTTGGACCTGGTTGGAGTTACAACAACTCATGTTTCCCTTGTTATTGAGATATCTTTCTTGGAGGCCTATTCCAAGGATTGTTTCTTCATTTCCCTGTTCTCATGTTGTAATAGTGCTATGACAAAATGGGCTTTCTTTAACTATACTTGCAGCTCAATGATAAGGCTATCTTTTTCATTAGGTAGGTCTATTTTTGTGAAGGCATCTGGATATTCATAAAGTTCTTGTGACGTGTGCATGGCATGCATCCTTTTAGTTGTTGACCTAGTAACTAGTTTGCTAGGAACTATGACCACTTCTGGGGAAAATTGGAGATTTTTCCCTTTCATTTTAGAATGTTGACTTACTGTAGTTTACTCAGTTTCCTTTTTCCTCTTTTTGATAGAACTCTCAGGGATACATGTGGTGGTATTTTCTATAGATGAAAGTGTATCTCTCATGATCGGTGGGCTGCTAAAATAATCAATTGCTATATGTAATGATGATAAAAAAATGTTCCCAATCTTGATTCCTCTTTCTGAGCTCTTCTGACACAAACAACTTTATCAATGAAAAATGGAAGAGACTAGGTTTCCCTTGATCTTTCCTGACTTGTACTCTGTCAGACATCTTCCCTAGGCTTCTGAAGAGGTAATAGGGTATATTTAATGGTTTCCTACCAGTGAAGTTCATTAAGATCCCTATATGATATTGGTAAACCCTAGTGAATATCCCTTCACATGTAAAAAACCTTTGAATTACCCTCAACAAGTTACTATGATTCTTTAGTAGAAGTTATCTGGGTATGGTGGCTCCAAAATTAGTGTTTCTAAATTCAGGCTTAAATTTTTTATGATAGAAAGCTAGATCGAGTTGGCATACCTTTGAACCATTTCTATCCATGAGTAAGGATGTCTTTTGCAGCAGCGATAATGTCTTTAGAAACATGAAATTGTATGTTTCCCACCTTATACCTAATGTCATTAAAAATCAATGCAAAATCCTTTCTCACCTGCATGTTGTAGCCTTGAATCTTTTCACAAAACATGATGCAACCTACTTGTTTAAAAGAAACCCTAATTGTTGGATCTACATTCACTAGCCTGAGATAATAAGGCTCAAATCTAACAATGTATCCACCTTTTTTGTTCCTCCTCCTGCCTTGTGGAGTTTTCATGATGCTGATATGTGTCAATCTCCCTGTGGAAATGAAAAGGAAAGACTGTGCATAGGGTAAAATGGAACACTTGCAGATGCACAACGAATGAGAAAAAATAGGTTTGATGTAGCAAAGGATATGTGTTTTAAGGCTAAGTTTGATTTTTTTGGTTCATAAAAAATGTTTTCCTTTAAAACATCAACCAGGAGCCCAAACAAACAATTAGAGGATGAAAGAGTGAAGTAGGTGATGATGGGCAGCGTTGTGAGCAACATCGCCTGCAGCCCGTGAGCAACAAGCTTGGATGGGAGATTTGCGGATTTGTTGAGAAGAAGAGTGGTATGTGGGGTTTTTTTGCATGG
This sequence comes from Picea sitchensis, assembly GCA_010110895.2. Taxonomy (NCBI): domain Eukaryota; kingdom Viridiplantae; phylum Streptophyta; class Pinopsida; order Pinales; family Pinaceae; genus Picea; species Picea sitchensis. The sequence goes on along the minus strand of SNQJ01S0033554.1, from coordinate 83,350 downwards.
AAGATGAATAATTTGAATGCTAAAGACAAACTAAACCACCACTTATTCCCATCATACCTTGTTATACTTTAATATTCGAATGCACATCATTAGAAAGTTGTCGAGGAACTTGTGTATCACTATAATTTGTTTGATGATGCCACGTGCCTCTAACATATTTGAACTCGTGATATTTTTTGAACCATGACAAGAGTGACTCTAACTGAGCATGATTGGCCATATGACCTCTCATAATTATCCTTTGGTGAGATGAAAACCCATTTTCTTTGACATCAAGACCACATGACTCCTGATTCAAACTTTATTTTATAACCCTATCTAAGAAAATTTATTTATCACAAATCCATTAACTTATGACATAAATTTATCTAAGAGAAAAAATGCCTTGTTCTTTATAAGACCAAGGCATGACTTTACCCTATAATACATATTTAACCAGAACTCTAACAACCTATTTATAAGACACTAACACACTCAATCTTAAAACATGGCATATGAGGCTTAACATCACATGTCTTAGGTAAAAATATATAATTAATAAATGTTGCAACTAATTTGGTAAATCATTTTTTTTTAAATGAAAAATTATTTTTTTTTGGAAAAATTAGATTCTAGATTTGGATTTCCTTCATAAACAAATCAAATAAACAAAATCAATAGCTTAAAGAATCTTCTCAATTTTTTAGTTACCTTTTTGTTTTTTAAACAATCTTCTCAATTTTTTTTCTTGTGAGTTAACTTTTTGTTTTTTTTAAGAATTTTTTATTATTATTATGGTTTAACACAAAGTAATACAAACAAATGCAATACTATTTGATGTTATATATATATATATAACGTGCTACCGGAAGTTCATTCAACAAAATTGTAAAGTTCTAAGAATGTTAGAAAAACAAAATTACCAAAAATAATTATAAAGCGTGTTAATTGTATGAGAATGTTACACATAAAATTTAAAAACAATAACAAACTAATAAGAAGATAGGATAATATTCAACTCAATTAATTTAAGTTGATAACCACAATCTTGTCTTCGAGCAATTTAACCTCGCCTCTCCATATTGGACATGATTGGCTACAATCAACCATTTGAGAATGTATTTTGCATGATAAATATGTTTTCATGTTAATTGTTTTCACTATTTTCTTCAATAGGGTATTTTTAGATTTTATTTTTAAGTAAAACTTAAGATAGATACAAGGTGGGGGAAAACGTGTGTTTAAAATATGCAACTTTTTTAGCTTGGTCAACTTCAAAAAATTCTAAAAATTATAATATACATTCGTTAGATTCAAAATTATAGTCATAAGAAAATAGAGTCTCTGCAGATTGTTGCAGTATATTTCGTTTTTCAAAAACAAAATTTTAATAATATATACATTGTTGGGGGAAAAAATAACTCATTATCATTCCTTTCATTTTTAAGGAACATACTCTGAAACAAATGCGAAATTGACATATGAAATCTCAATAAAAATAATTTGAAAAATATACAGTAGAAAGCTAAAAAAATTATTCACAAGTTTTGTTTTTACTACAAAGTGAAATTCTAAATAATAGTTTTGTATACCGGAAGTTGAAGAACTTGTGAAAATAATTTTGTTTCTCATAAAACAAGCAAAACAGACACCCATATTCATGATTTTACCCTAGCCATAAAATTATTTTAATTTTCAACTAGCCATTGAGATTCCTTAGAATAACCCACCACCATAGATTCTCTCCATTGAAATTAGCATGCATGCCTACCTATTATCCCAATTTTGTTGCGAATTCACATGTAATTGAATTTTTTGAGTTTTTAGACAAATAGAGGACATCTTTCTCTCCTTCTTTTAGCATGATATAATTGCAAACTATTTTTTCCAATATGTTGATTCCATTCTTCCACTTCGATACCTACGAGCCTAAATTCTTTTGTCGACTTCCATCTTGTCCTTCCTCTTTCTTAGGAAGATTGGGCTTTGGTCTCTTCCAACATGAAAATATTATTCAAGTGAAGGGCCTACAAGAGAGGATGCAAAATCTTAAATTCATTTTCAACGCCCATTCAATGGTCTTCCCCAAGTTTTACCTTTTTTTCATTCCCAATCCTTTATACCATCCACTCCCCAACCAAAGGAAAGGATTTCACTAATTCCTTCCAAGCAATCTATCATTTTGAGGACCTCCTCAGTAGTCTCAACCAATCCTCCACTGACAAATTCTGAATATATTTCGATTTCATAACTCTTCCCCATAACGATTTTTTTTTTTNCACTGACAAATTCTGAATATATTTCGATTTCATAACTCTTCCCCATAACGATTTTTTTTTTAAGGACCTCTTCAAGAGTCTCAACCAATCTTCCACTCACAAATTATGAATATATTTTGATTCCATAACACTTCCCCATAATAATATGATTTCATAACTCTTCCCCACAATAATTTATTGTGAGTAGGAATCCATAAACTAAGTCTTGTTTTTTATTCCCTCGCCTCCATTATTTTTGGGGAATCCATGAGACTCCATTTTACTAATGGAATGCCTCACATCGTCCACACTCTCGACCCCAAAAACTGAATTCTAACCTTTTTTATTTTGGTTAGGATAACTTTTGGAACTGCTATGATCAAAGTCGAGTACATTGGAATAGTATCCAACACTGACTTTAGAAAGACCTATATTCCACCCATTGAGAGAAAAAAATTAATTCTAATCTTTTTTATTTTTGTTAGGATAACTTTTGGAACTGCTATGATTGAAGTCGAGTACATTGGAATAGTGTTCAAAACTGAATTTATCACGACTAATCTTCCACCCCTTCAAAGAAATCAGTTAATCGAGTGAATTACCTAATCTTCAACATTCTTATATAACCACATCCAATCTACGAATCTGTAAGTATTGGGTTCAAGGATAAACATGATATACTTGAAATCGGTCTCTATATCCTTCCTAAGGAAATGGAGGAGGTCTCCAATTTGTTGATTAACACAATGGAAAATTAAATTTGATTCCTTGAAGTTTAATTCCATATATTTAGCTCTAAAATAGAGGTTCAACACTCCTTTTAAGGTACAAATATCCTACATATACCCTTGGGAAAATCATACCGCGTCATCAACAAAGATACAATGTGAAATATATTCTTGTTCTATTACCTCAACTGCTTTGAGGTCTCCATTTTCCTTAGCATAATTAATCAATTTACTCAATGCTTCAACCACTATAAGGAACAATAATGGAGATAATGGATATCCATGTATCACTCTATGTGATGCTTGAAAGAATTTGGAAGGAGCTCCATTGATGAGTGTGGAAAGGGAACTAACCGAATTCTAGTAAAACTGAAGAGTAGAATATATCACACAAATGATGGTGTCAATTAAGATATTGAATTAATGTAATGAATACATATAAATAAAACAAGTGTGTCTCAACATAGACAAACTACCTTGATCATACAATCAACCAGTTGAGATAATATCTCAAGTACACACAAAAATAGGAAAAAACTTAGTTTAACCAATCTTCTCAAATCCAACTAATTAACATTATCCTAAATAATAAACTAAGATAAACATTATCTCTAACACTCCCCTTTAATGTTTATCTTAAATCTTCTTGAGTTGGATTTTGTTGTCTTTCTCTTCGTCTGGATTATGTCCTCATATTTTGTTATCTTAATCATTTATCTTGCATTATCTTCCATTTTTGTCTTTCATATGGTTGGATGCATTGTCTTTACTTGGGATCTCTCATTATGGGCTTCATTTTAAAACTTGTTTCATATTCATCTTGTACCTACATGAACTATTTACTGCAAACAACTGAGCATTGATGTCCATATAAAAATAAATCCATCTACCGAGATACATAGGTACCAACTGTTGTACTCTCTAGTTCTATAGAAATATTTTTCACCTACATGGTTCATCAACATATTAGACTCACCCTTAATCATAACTTGGTCCATCACATTTTGAAATAAATCCATCTCACATTCACCCCTTTAATCAAAGATTCAATGTCTCATACTCAACATCAAGCTAAGATATGATTCAACTTTCCACCCTCGTACTTATCCGAGTGGTTAATTCCACAACTTGATGCAACATCCTCTCTATGATGATAGAGATAACTATGTGCAAATTCACACAACACATATGCCTGAATAACAGGGCTTACAACAAACATGGGGAACTAAATTTCCTATGATGAGTCACTACAACTTGGATGAAAAAAACTTTGGGGTATCGGGTACAACTAATCATACACCCCCTGCATCGCATATTCATCATTAATTTACGTACAATAAGCATTCAAAAATTCTTTACATCAACACAAAGGTTACCATATTCCCTCGTAACAATAATATTCCCAAAGCCCATTACATTGTTAAAAATATAATCCCATTTACATATTATCTTATAGTATTCATAATAATTTGTTTGTATTCAATGGTTCTTCCAAACATTTGGTAATCAAATTTGTCTAATATTGGAGTGGCAAGTTCCAACATAGACTCAAGGTAGTGACAATAGTTGCATAGACTCAAACTAGTGACAATAGTTGACAAGACTAAATGTAACAACAATAAACATCCAATTCATTCAACCAAACACATATCAATGCATTTTTCATAACATGATCTTCCTCATGAGCGAGAGATAGGCACATCATACATGTTAGGATATTTAGACACTTAGGAGTTAGTTAAAATATACTTGGTATAATGTTTTGTTATGTAAAAGTGTGTTTCTTTAGTATGCATTAGTATGCATTTGTAGTTAGGAAATTCGACGGTCATGATATGTTCTCGACATAGAGTGATCTGACAATTCATATTCTCCTCGATCTTAATAGCCATTGATCCATGGATTAACACCCAATTGGTCCATGATCTCTATTTAAAGAGCATGGAGGGTCATTTGTCGATGATCGATTGTGAGAAGATCTCTTGTAAAATTTCTCTGTAATATTTTTCTTTTGCATTAATAAACTGCTCCAAGTGGCTGCGTTGGCTGGGGACATGGATGTTTCCCTGTAGGGGTTTTACTACGTGAAAACATCGGTGTGTTAATATTTGATCTGGTTATGTGATTGGTTACTGAAGGTGTTCATCCTCTATTGGAATAACTGTTTTTTCAAACATGGTATCAAAGCATGTTTGAAGACCCGCTCCTGTTGTAGATCAAGATCGTGAAGCTGAGTCATCTCATCTCAATTTTCTGTCATTTTCATACATTTATGGGCCAAGAGGATTGTTCCATTGCATCCATAACACTCGTTTAAGTTAGAAACACTTTTCATTTCACTCAAAACGATTTCCGTTTGCCCAAGATACGACCATTACAGTCAGATCCGAAGGTATAAAGAATGGATACGCATTTTTAAAATTTTTGCAAAGTATTATTTTGGTTTTATATTATTTGTTTCTCGGTTCTACTCTTTTAGATCTATGTATTCTCTTTTCACCGTGCCTTGTGTGATCTCGAAAAATTAGAAACAGACAGGAAAATGTGTATCTTCTGGGCAAGCTAACCGAGATCTAACCCTTGTTTTCATCGATAAGAGAAATTTTTTTCTTGTGTGAAAAGAGATTTTTTTTAGCATGCTCAACAACAACAACCCCAATCCTCTTCCTAAAAAATACAATATGTTTTGCTAGACCATTTGGTTAAAAGTTTCCCTATTAAGTAAGAGGTCTTGAGTTCAAGTCTCTCTTTTGTTACTTTTTTTGAAAAAGTTCATGCTAAAATTGTAAAATGTATTTAACTTCAAGTATAAAATTGAATCACTATAAGTAGCTTTAATATTTTATTTTAGAGTTATTTATTTTTCATGAAGTAAATTCATTGTAAAAGTGATCCCCACTTCTCTTTATAAAAGTGGGTCACTTCATAAAGTAACTTACACCACCACGTGGTCCTTTGGTTATTGTTTATGCCTTTTTTAAAAAGGGCATAACTCTCACATCCAAAGTCCATTTTTAGTGTCGTTTTTTTAAAACCGCATAACGTTTAGAGATATTTTCATTCAAATCATCAGTTTCAGTTTTTAAATCCATATTATCTACATTTTTAATATGGCTTCTACAAGTAATCTCTTACTTACCAGCACCAACTACTTCCAATGGAAATCCCATATGGAGGATTTATTAAAAGAAGTAAATACTTGTACCGGATTACCTTGGGAAATGAAACAAGACCTACTAATGCCAACAAGAAAGCCAAATGGGATAATAGGAATGATGAAGCACATGGATTAATCATAATTATTATCTCTCTTGATTTAAGGTTTAATCTTCAATCAATTGATAAACCCAAAGAATCTTGGGAAAATATTGAATCTGTGTTTTGTAAACACAATATTATTCAAGAACAACAGTTAGAAAATCAAGTACTAACTTTAAGTCCAAGTGATTTTTGTTGCATTGAAGACTATCTATCTAAGTTTAAAACACTCATAACTTTATGTGAATAATGTAAGATAAACATAGAAGAAGATTGTTGCATCTATCTTTTTCTTTCTAAGCTAGGTAGTGCATATTCTGTGTTTATATCTACCTTTTATGCCATGCAAGAGGCTCTAGGGACAACTTATCAAAAACCCATTATTGAGAACCTGTGTGATGCTTTGATGATGTGGTACTGGCCCTCAAGGCACAACCACTCTCACCAGGACCTCCTTTGTCTCAGGCCCGAAGAGTCAAAGGCTCTTCCAACTCCTCTCGGGAGTTCTCACTACCCACAACACTCCTCCTGCAATATCCCCTTCGCTTATCGGGAAATCGGAATTCGCGGTTTCGCGAATCCTGCGAACACGTTTCTCATGCAACTCAAAACCTCGAACCCCGATGGGTCAAAGGTCAACTCTTTTTTTCTATCGGGGATTCCCCTATCGAGAAATCAGCGAATGTGGTGTCGCAGTTCACTCACCCTCCAAATCTCCGAACCCTGAACCCCGGTGGCACGTGCGCTATCTCCTTGTCACGTCACCTCCTCTCTCCGTCTTTCGGGAATCGCGGGATCACGATTTCGCCGGTCTTAGTTCCTTTGCAATGGAAATTACCGAATGTCGAATCCCAACCTCTCGGGATCCCGTGCCACCTGTCCCGTGGAAATCAACGACTCCGGTTAATTCAGGAAATCACTACTCGTGATTTCTACGAGTATGAAACTCTTGCCCCTGCAAACCCCGATATGCCAATATGCGATGGCTATGGGTTCTTCCTGCGCTCAAGGGTTAAATCCCTCGCTGCTTCTTCCAGATCTGACAGTTGGCGGGATTTCGCGATTCTCCTCTGCGAACCCTGGCCGTTGATTCTCCCCCTTGAAGATCTCTTTGCTCCAAAGCTCTTCCTGTTCGAGCCTCTTCTGGGTCTGTTCCCACAGTATTCCCAAGGAACTATCCCTCCTGAGCTTTGTCAACTCTGACTCCTTCAAAGACTTTTTCGCACGCTTCCTGTGCTCGACCTCCAACAACTCTCAAAGTGTTGAAGTCACCTGGACTCTGTGTACTCGCAACCACAGTAATCCCTGTCTTTCTTTGCTCATACTAACTGCTGAGACTTCTACTTCAGCCTGCACTTCTCCTGCGCAGCTTCCTCAACCCAAACCAACTTCTGGGCAGATGAGAATAAGAGTTTAACTATCTGGCCTCATCAACGCACTCTATGCGGATGAATTTGATTACACTCTATGCAGGAATCTCCTGGCTCAGACAGAGAAACAATTGAAACTCATTCTCCTCTCTCAGACTTCAGTTGAAACCTTGAAATCACATGCATATCATATTCAAAATCAAATGCATACAAAGGAAATAGAATATTCAGGAACACATAAGCAACATACATAGAGATACAACACCAGTCATGAAATTGAATCAAAACCTCTTTTCTATTAATTCAATCTTTACATGGGTGTTCTCCACAAGTTCTTTGCTTGCTCTCCTCTTGCTCCTGTTTTTTTAATCCTGAATGATACAATAATACAAAGGAGGGTGCCTATATTTCGTTTGCCCTCTTGAATTCTACAACTATCAAATCTACAATTAATTCCTATCTAACATCATTAAAATTAATAAATGCCTTCCTATCTACAATATAATACAAGTGCGCTTCTTTATGAATGACTTCATGAAAGAGTGGCGCAACAACTTTCAAAACATTTCAAAATCTGTGTTGGCGCTGTCCATTTGTTCTCCCTACTTCATGCGTTGGCTCGCTTGATGAGTGAGCGATGCTCTTGCATCATACTCCTCGGCTTGAAAATTTTCATGGGCTCCTGTCCATGAGCTCCTGCACAGTCTGTCCATGCTTTTGGATAACTTCTTCTGTCTCCCAGCTGACATCCTCCACTGGGTGGTTCTTCCATTTCACTAGGTATTCAAAATATTGCTTTCGCCTGGTCTTCCTTGCCACTCGCTTATCCAGTATATACTCCATCTGCGGCCTTTCTGCTACCGGCAATTGTTTCTTCCACTGGATCACTGGCTCCTCAGTTCCAGCTTCTACTTCTCCATCCCTGTATGGGTATAAATCTGAAACGTTAAAAATCGGAGATATCCCGATGCCCTCTGGAAACTCAATTTCATATGCATTCTCCTCGAATTTCTTCAGGACTTTGCATGGCCCAATATTTTTCATTTTGAGCTTGTTATATGTTCCCCTCGGGAACCTTTCCTTCCTTAAGTGCACCAGAACCATGTCACCAACTTCAAAATGAAGTTGTCTCTTCCACTGATCAGCTCTACGCTTATACTCTTGATTTGATTTCTGTAGTCGCTGCTTCACCTTCGTGTGAAGTTCCTCCATCGCTTCAGCGAATTCTTCAATGCTCGCGCTACTAGTTTCAGCCTGTCCTGACTCCCTAAGCTCAGAAACTCCCCTCGACTGTGTCCCATACAAAATTTGGAATGGGATTTTTCCTGTACTCCGATTCACCTAATCGTTGTACGCGAATTCTGCCTGTGGCAATATCTGGTCCCAACTGTTGTGGTGCTATGTCACCAAGATTCTTAATAAATCCCCCAGGATTCTATTCACCACCTCTGTTTGGCCATCCGTCTGCGGATGATAAGCTGAACTAAATGCCAAATTAGTTCCCATCTTCTTCCATAACGTCCTCCAAAAGTGACCTATGAATTTTGTATCCCGATCCGAGACTATGCTTCTCGGCAATCCATGCAGTCGCATAATCTCTTTGAAAAATAAGTTTGCAATGTGGGTCGCATCGCTGGTCCTTTGACACAGTATGAAATGTGCCATGTTTGAAAACCTGTCCACTACCACAAAGATGGAATCAACCCCTCTTTGCGTTCTCAGCAAACCCAATACAAAATCCATGCTAATTACTTCCCATGGTCTCTCGGGTATGGGAAATAGCTGATATAATCTAGCATTTTGCTTTCGGCCCTTCGAATGTTGACATATCCAGCATCTGTCAACAAACCATTTGACATCAGTGCGCATCCCTGGCCAAAAATATGATTCGCTCAGTTTGGCGAACGTCTTATCATGTCCAAAGTGACCTGCTAATCCACCGCTATGCTTTTCCCTCACCAAATTCTCCCTCATGGAGCAATCTGGAATGCATAGTTGATTTCCTCTGAACAACAATCCATCTTGGATCAGATAATTTATCCAAGGACTCCAATCTCTGAGAACTGGATTCTCAGCTGCCTCGTATGATTCTCCGAAGACTGCATCACTTGCATACATGTCTTTCAGATTCTCAAAACCCAATGTCTTGACCATGAATTCCTGCAACAGCAAACATTTCCTGCTCAAAGCATCAGCCACTTTGTTAGCAGTTCCTAAAATGTGTTTAATCACAAACGTGAAATTATGCATGTACTCTACCCATTTTGGATGCTTCTGGTTCAACTTATCCCGTTGACTCACGAATTGCAATGCATGATTATCACTGTACATCACAAATTCCTTGGGTATCAAGTAATGCCTCCACTTTTTCAATGCCTGTATGATGGAATAAAATTCTTTGTCATATGTGGAGTATTTCAACTTCGTGTCATCCAGCTTCTCGCTGAAATATGCAACAGGTCTGTCATCCTGACTCAAGACCCCTCCAACAGCATACCCATTGGCATCACATTTCACCTGAAATGTCTTCTGAAAATCAGGCAACACTAGAATTGGTTGCTCGGTGATCTTTCACTTCAACAGATTGAAGCTCCTTTCACCCTCTGTTGTCCAGTGAAAATTCTTATGTCGCTTCTTCATTGTGTCCATCATTGTTGTGCTAATTCCACTGAAATTCTGAATGAACTTTCTGTAGAAACTAGCTAGTCCATGGAAACTCCTCACCTCGAAAACATTTCTCAGCGATGGCCAATTCCTGATTACTTCCACCTTCTCAGGATCCATTTTCAACTCATTCGTTGAAATTACAAAACCCAAATAAATGAGTTCTGTCTTCATGAAGGAACATTTCTTCATGTTAACCAACCGCTTCTCCTGTTGTAGTCTCCTCATCACAATGGCCAAATGTTTCAAGTGTTCAGCCTTGGTCTTACTGAAAATAAGTATATCATCCAGATACATGACCACAAATTTGCCAATGAATTCCCTCAGGAATTCATTCATCAGCCTCATGAATGTGCTCGGTGCGTTTGTCAAACCAAATGGCATGACCAGCCATTCGTACAAACCCTCGTCTATTTTGAATGTTGTCTTCCATTCATCACCCTCTCTCATGCGAATCTGGTGATATCCTCTCTTCAAATCTATTTTTGAAAAATAATTTGCCCCACTCGGGCAATCCATCAGATCATCCATTCTCGGCAGTGGAAATCTATACCTGATGGTGATTTTGTTTATCGCCCTAGAGTCTGTACACATTCTCCAGCCTCCATCCTTCTTTAGACTTAGTACTGTCGGAACATGACATGGACTCAGACTTTCCCTCACCAGTGCTTTATCCAGCAAATCCTATACTTGCCTTTTGACCTCCTCATTCTCCTGCAGCATCAACCTGTACGCTGTCTTATTCGGAAAACTTGCTCCTGGTATGAGGTCGATGTGATGACTCACACTTCACATTGGTGGCAACGAATGAGGTAGTTCGTCCACGATGATATCAACGAACTCTCCCAGCAGTTCCTGAATTTCGCCTGGAAAATCGTCCACTCTTGTGCTAGTCAGGACAATTCTTGGTTTCCTGACCACAAAGAATTGTGGATCTTCATTTTTCTCCATCTCTGTGAGAAGCTCCTTCCCACTCATAAGAAGTATTGTGTTGGTTACTTCCGGATTCACTTCTTTATCCTTTATCGGAAGCAATCTATGGGTCCTTCCATCCTTTTCCAAAGTGTATGTGTTCATCCTTCCGTTATGAACCACATTTCTGTCATACTTCCATGGTCTACCCAACAATATATGACACACGTCCATGGGAATAACATCACACAGAATTTGATCATGATAATTCCCAATTTTAAATTCAACCAAACATTGTTTAGTGACACTTACCCGGTGTCCTTTCTGTAGCCACGAGACTTTATACGGACTCGAGTGCTTAGTCGTTTCCAGCTTCAACTTTTCCACCATCTTGGCCGAAACGAGATTGTCAGTGCTTCCACTATCCACAATGACTTTGCATTTTCAGCCCTTGGCTATGCAAGCTGTCCTGAACAGTCTGCTCCTCTGCACTGAGCTTTCCACCTCTTTCTCAGGTGTCAAAAGGATTTTATGCATCCCAAGCGATCTTCCGCTGTCTGCATCTTCGCTCTCAGCATCACGCCTCTGCGCCTTAGTGATGTGAGTTTCACCTTTGTCCATTTTCTTATCTGGACAGTCAACGGCTTTATGTCCATCCTTCCCACATGTAAAACATGTGATGATTCCTCCTCGGCCTCTTCCTCTGCCTCTGGTACGAGGAAAAGTGTTGGAATTAGCATAACCGCCTCCTTGCTCTGTATGTTGTCTCCTCGGCTCAGCATATTGCTGCCTCTGTTCAGTTTGTGGCTACCTCTACTGTGAGGTTCCACCTCTCTCAGCCTTACCCTGAGATCTCTTCCAGTCCTCTTTGGGCTTCTGAGTTCTTTCTTGGGCAACTNCTCCTCGGCTTTCAGAGCCAATTGGTAAGCATCTTCCACCGTCATGATGGTTAGCATGCTTAACTCATCCTGAATGTCATACCTTAGACCATTCAGATATCTTGCCACCTTCTCATCATCGCTCTCACGATGACCTGCTCTGATATTGAGTCTGTATAACTCCTCGGTGTACTCTTTCACAGTCATCAACTTCTGCCTCAGGTTCTGCATCCACCTGAATAGAGTGATATGATAATCCCTGGGGATGAATTTCGCTTTCATCTTAGCGATCATCCTATCCCAGCTTTTGATCTTCTGTTTTCCTTTGCAGTGCCTATCAGCCTACAACTCATCCCACCATAAGGCTGCATGTCCTTTCATCTTAGTAACAACATGCCTTATCTTCTTGTCCTCTTCAATATCCTCATAATCGAAGTAGGTATCGAGTGCTCGGATCCAATCCAGCAACTCTTCTGCATCTAGACTCCCCTCATAGACAGGAATGTCCATTTTGGTCTTCGAGCTCATTCTGGAGATGACTCTAATCAACCATTTGGTTGAAGCATCCTCCGCTGATACCTCTTCTTCATCGTGTCCAGCTTCCTCTTCCACCTCGAAATCATTGAACTCTCCTGCACCAGCTCTGCATCTCTGCGCAGTTTCCATCTCCTCAAGCCTTGCTCGGAGATCTCGCATCTGGCGCTCTATTTCCGGATTCCCTGCCGGTCTACCTCTTCTTCGAGCATCCCTGTATTCTCAATCAGGTGACTGCCTTTCTCTTCTTGGCGGCATGGTTAATCCCTGTTCCTCTTCTGCTACAAAAAGCAAAAGATGTCCGGCTCTGATACCACTTGATGTGGTACTGGCCCTCAAGGCACAACCACTCTCACCAGGACCTTCTTCGTCTCAGGCCCAAAGAGTCANCTCTTCCAACTCCTCTCGGGAGTTCTCACTACCCACAACACTCCTCCTGCGATCTCCCCTTCGCTTATCGAGAAATCGGAATTCATGGTTTCGCGAATCCTGCGAACACGTTTCTCATGCAACTCAAAACCCCAAACCCCGATGGGTCAACGGTCAACTCTTTTGTTCTATTGGGGATTCCCCTATTGGGAAATAGGCAAATGTGGTGTCTCGGTTCACTCACCCTCCAAATCTCCGAACCCCGAACCCCGGTGGCACGTGTGCTATCTCTCTGTCACGTCACCTCCTCTCTCCGTCTTTCGGGAATCGTGGTATCGCGATTTCGCCGGTCTTAGTTCCTTTGCAATGGAAATTACCGAATGCCGAATCTCGACCTCTTGATGTCCCGTGCCACCTGTCCCGTGGAAATCAACGACTCCGGTTAATTCGGGAAATCACTACTCGTGATTTCGACGAGTATGAAACTCTTTCCCCCGCAAACCTCGATATGTCGATATGCGATGGCTATGGGTTATTCTTGCACTCAAGGGTTAAATCCCTCGCTGCTTCTTCCATATCTGACGGTCGGCGGGATTTCGCGATTCTCCTCTGCAAACCCTGGTCGTTGATTCTCCCCCTTGAAGATCTCTTTGCTCCAAAGCTCTTCCTGTTCGAGCCTCTTCTGGGTCTGTTCCCACAGTATTCGCAAGGAACTATCCCTCCTGATATTTTTCAACTCTCACTCCTTCAGAGACTTTTTTCGCATGCTTCCTGTTCTCAACCTCCAACAACTCTCAAAGTGTTGAAGTCACCCGGACTCTATGCACTCGCAGCCACAATAATCCCTGTCTTTCTTTGCTTAGACTAACTGCTGAGACTTCTACTTCAACCTGCACTTCTCCTGCGTGGCTTCCTCAACCCAAACCAACTTCTGGGTAGATGAGAATAAGAGTTTAACTATCTGGCCTCATCAACGCACTCTATGCGGATGAATTTGACTACATTCTATGCAGGAATCTCCTGGCTCAGACAGAGAAACAATTGAAACTCATTCTCCTCTCTCAGACTTCAGTTGAAACCTTGAAATCACATGCATAGAATATTCAAAAGAAAATTCATACAAAGGAAATAGAATATTCAGGAACACATAAGCAACATACATAGAGATACAACACCAGTCATGAAATTGAATCAAAATCTCTCTTCTATTAATTCAATCTGTACATGGGTGTTCTCCACAAGTTCTCTGCTTGCTCTCCTCTTGCTCCTGTTTTTTTCTATAATCCTGAATGATACAATAATACAAAGGAGGGTGCCTATATTCCGTTTTCCCTCTCGAATTCTACAACTATCAAATCTACAATTAATTCCTATCTAACAGCATTAAAATTAATAAATGCCTTCCTATCCACAATACAATACAAGTGCGCTTCTTTATGAATGACTTCATGAAAGAGCGGTGCAACAACTTTCAAAACATTTCAAAATGTGTGCTGGCGTTGTCCAGTTGTTCTCCCTTCTTCATGCGCTGGCTTGCTTGATGAGTGGGCGATGCTCCTGCATCATTTGATTAGAGAGAAAGATAATTTGTGATCACCACTGCAGGTATCTCCAACAAAGCCTTATTTTTCCATCAAAATGATAAACCCAAGAATCCAAACAAGTAACATCCTCATCACAAAAACAATAAATATAAGGGCCCCAAACCCACTCACACTACTTCCACTCCTAATGGAGACAAATGAGCAAAATATAAAAAAAAGAACATTGACAAACATTGCAACTTTTGTGATAAAGATGGTCATGATGAGTCCAAATGTTTCAAAAAGATGGTAGCTTTAGAAGCATCGATGAAGAAGAAGAACATTAGTATTGATTCTACTTCCTCTTCTTCTTCTCATGGACATGCACTTTCAACTTTTGGTTTCTCCTTCAGTACAACTTCTACTTCTACTTCTGATGAGTGGCTTATTGATTATGGAGCATTTTATCATATGGATAAGGATAGAGACATATTTTCCTCTCTAAATGAATGTAACACCAAGAAAATATTTGTTGGTGATGATAGATCTCTTAGTGTTGAAGGATCTGGAACAGTTCAAGTAGAAAATGGTCATTTCAATGATGTATTATTTGTTCCAAGTCTTTCTTTTAACCTTCTATCAGTATATCAAATCACTCATTTAGGTGAAGGTAAAACCGTAGATTTTTCACCTCACCAAGTTGTAATCAAGGATCTAAATGATCCTAAGCATATCCTTGCAATTGGAATTGCTGATGATATTACCAGGTTGTTCAAGTTTGAAAACTTTGGGTCATCATTTTTTTCATCAGTTTTTGTTGCTCATAGCGATGACTTAAGCAAACTTTGGTATGAGAGGTTTGGTCATATAAACTATAGCTCATTGCAACAATGATGTAATCAACACATGGTGATTGGTCGTCCTCTTTTTTCATGCAAAGATGGTTTTTGTTTCGGTTGTGTTCTAGACAAACATCATCGAGACAGTTTTGACAAATGTGCCTTTTGGCATGCCTCAGGTTCTTTGCAGCTTGTTCAAAATGATTTGTGTGGTTCACTTTCTTCAACTTCTTTTTTTGGGTGCAAGTATTTCTTAACTTTCATTGATGAATTTTCTAGACATACTTGGGTTTACTTATTAAAACTTAAGAGCTAAGTTTTTGGCCTAGAAGGCGGTTGTAGAAAAAAAATCTGGACATCAAATTCAAAGGTTAAGAATAGATAATGGAGGCGAATATGTGAACAATAATTTTACAAGTTATTGCACTACACAGGTAATCCAAATGCAACACATTGCTCCATCTACACCACAACAAAATGGTGTTGCTGAGAGAAAGAACCTCACATTAAAAGAAATGACTAATTGTATGATCCAATCTAAGGGATTAAGTCTAAAGTATTGGGTAGAATACATCAACTATGCAAATTACATAGTAAATTGCACACCCACAAAGGCTCTTAAAAATTAAACACCAGAAGAATATTGGACTAAAATTAAACCATATGTAAGTCACTTCCATGTATTTGGTAGTATATCTTGGGCTCACATTCTTGATGAGAAAAGGAAAGAATTGCAGCCTAAAAGTGAGAAGTGTATATTTGTTGGTTATTCTGAAGATGTCAAAGGTTATATACTTCTTCAAACACATTGTAATGAAATTATTATTAGAAGATATGTTAAATTTGATAAAAATATCTTGGCTTGGGAGCCTAATTCAGTGTTTGTGCCTTCTTTAGCCTAGGAGCCTAATTCGACGGTTGTGCCCTCTTCGACCTGCGAGCCATATTCGACATTTGTGCCTTATTCTATTCTAGTTTCTTCTTTAGATGATGACAGTGAGGATACAAATCCACCTCCACTTGCTCACCTTCCTCCAGATGATTCCTTTGAACCTGAACCAGCATGAACTCCACTGCTTCCTAGATGGGTCTGTTCAACACGAGAAGAAGTTGGTGATCTTGTCGGTTACTGAAGGTTTTTGTCCTTTGTTGGAATACCTTTGTTGTTGAACAATACAAAATCACCTCCACTGCCTGCTACAAACTCTCATCCACATCAACTAACAAAAATATGGTATATGAAAATTTGAATTCCAGATTATCAAAGAACCACTACATGTATTTCAAGGGGCGTGCACCACTCTATAGTAAAATTCACTACAGCTGGGTAGGCTTCATCTTCGGTGGATTTCCAGACCATCTATTCAAATAAAACCACACTTTTCTATAGCTCATCGACATTGGCTCCCACTATTTTGTCGACCTGGAAATTGTCTTTCATTGATAGGAAGGTGGGAATCGACTTCACATCCATTTTATCTTTAACTCCTTTCACTTCATTAACAAGTGAAAGAAACAAACAATCTCACACCAATATCTTCCATGCAGACACTCTTCCAGTGTATATCACTCTATCTATCAATCGGTTGTCTAGAAGAGTGATAGATATACACTCTAATTAATAGTATTTTTTGATTAAGAGTCCACCATATGACATCGAAGACTTCATTATGACAATACTATTAATCATAGGTTTTATAGACTAAAATATCATCCAATATTTTCGACACTACTTCATCATCAACATGAAAATTTCCATGTTGGCAGCAAGGTTCAATATGTATCAAATTATGTTTATTGAAGAAACATGAGAAGAAACCTCCCTACACATATTACCTGGGGATAGTCCCCCCTAAATTATGTAAGAGGCGGTGTGGGATTCATATCCTCACCAAGAAGAGTCATTGGATCATTCAAATCCCATGAGTCTATGAGGATTTCCAATATGGGACCCTATAAAAATAAGGCCCGTATATGTTTTGACTAGAGATGGCAGTTCTGTGATATTTTACCTCTAATTTTACCAAAACTGTTGAGTTGAGAGGTGAGATTGAGAGAGCCTAAGAAAAACCACATGACTGTCCCTTTCATCCTTAGAATAAAATATGAGAGAGGGAATCCAAAAGGGAAGGGACATTGAGTAACGTAGTAGAAATGGGTATCAGACCCATCCCATTACCTGAGATTGAATTTGGAGCTTCTAGGGAGTGTGAACATTAGTTATCCATTTGTGTCAACATAGTACCACAACCAATAATTTGCTCCTCCATGTTCTAAAAGGTGTCCTATTTGATGACTGACTACGATATCATTTTTTTCCTTTCATGCTTGAACACATCTCTTTGCATTATTTCTATGAGAAGAATGAGGGTTCAGGCCATAGTTTGTTTCGTCGCGCTCTAGATCTTTCCATCATTCAAAGGATAAAGTGATAGAGAGAGAGCATTATCCGAGGGTGTGCAAAATGGAGCAAGTGTAGTAATTGTTTCCTTAATTGAAATTGTGTCATCCAACCTACCTTCCATCTATTTGTAACTTCAAATCACATGATCTAATCCCACCTAGGCCGTCAAACAATTAGATTTATTTATTGCTAATATTTAAGTTGCCATGAATATTCTATTAGAAGAATTTGTCACAACAAACATAACAAATAAAATTGAAATCTACAATACAAAGGTGAAATTGCTTTAGAATCCATAATCTTTAGTTACTGTTTTTTTTCTTATACATAAAATATCAAATATCAAAGCTTTTAATAGCTATTTTTTTGTTGACTCCAATATTCTTGTTTTAGAATAAATTTAATTAGTTAATTTATATGTGTATATAAATGTGAAAATTTGATTCAATTTTAAATTTATAGGTTAACTATATAGTGAACAAGAAGAAGAGGCTAATATATTGAGTATTTCACAACTAATTGGTACTTGCATACATTAACTTCTTAGAGAACATAGATACAACACCAAAATTAAAGTGTTAAGGTCCATAATTTCCCAAACACACATTTTAACTAAGATAATGATTTTTTTCAAACACAAATAAGTGATAACATAAGCTTAAAATAATATCTAGCTTGGTAAAAAGGATAAGAGAGGTTACTAGATTATTGTTTATTAAAAAGTATATAAAATTAGCAAAAGTGAAAGATATTTAGTTGAAATTTTAACCATTAAGAAATCAAATAATTTGGAAATTCAAAAATTAAATCCAATGTTAAGTACTCATAAAATAATACATGTAAATATTGTTACATTACTATCCTCACCAAAATGTTGAACCAACCCATAGAAAATGAATGAGCATAAGAAAGTCAAGATACAATTACATGAGAATGTCTATCTTTATTGTTAGGCGATTATTTGTAATAATCCCCATGAATAGAGTTGAACAGTGTGTTGAACATTTAGAGATGACTTGGTGGAATTTTTAAATAATTAAAAAAAAAAAAATTAAGTATCTATATCATATGCACTCAATCTTAAAACATGGTATATGATGATTAACATCAAATGTGACAAGCGTTTGTTCTTAAGTTAAAATATAATATTAATTTGGGTAAATCATTTTTTTTAAATGGAAAATTAATTATTTTTTAGAAATTAATCATTAGATTTGGTTTTCTTTCATAAAATATTTAATAACTAAAAACAATAGTTTAAACAATTTTCTCAAATTTTTGTTTGTGAATTTTTTTTTTTTTTTAACCACAATAATATATATTAAAAGAATATAAAAATTATTTTAGATTACAAGGATACTATAGATTACAATGTATAGAGATATTGATAGATTTTAAATCTTATTTCAATTAAATTGAAGGCCAATAGAGGACAATTTTTCTCCAATTGCAACAACTACAATATTGAAATTACTTATTTAATTTGTGCTAATAATTATATGAATATGTTTAACACAACATTACAACTTTAATATCCATAAATATTACATTAGAAATGAGAAACAAAATTCAAAATACATATATAAAATTTTAACATCCTTTTAAAATTAAACTTTACATATATAAACTTCAAACATCTTTGTAAATTTGAAATATTATTCTTTTTTTATTGGAAAAAGCAAATTAGTACTACTCTTCTAATATGAAAATACAATAAAAGTCAATGATATGGTTGGTTGATATACACAGTGGAGCAAATGATTGTCATGGATAGGGTATTGATTTATTATACTTTCATGTTTATTTTAGGCTTGAAAGAAAACATACATGCATTAAAAAAATTGCATATCCACAACTATAAAGTGAGTATTATTAAGTTTTTTTACTTAACTAATTTTTGAAATAATATTTATGTGTAGTTTAGTCTTAGTTTTATAGCCATATTTTCAATAAATATAATAAACATATTTGTAATAAATTATGTATTTGTAATAATGGAATAAAAATATTTACATTTTAATTAAATTTAATTCTAATTTAAATCTCTCAGTTTAGGAAACTAGGTCCCAAGCTCTCATTTTCTTAATGTTGGAGCTCCCAAAAACTCCCAAGATCCCAAAAGAGTTCCTATCGAATTGGAGATATCTTTGTGTTGACCACAATACAATAAAAATGTAACATCCTGCTTTGGCGCACTGAGCGAACTTATTCTTTGAGGACACTTGCTCGTAAGTGATCTGGATTATTATGATATTAAAACTTTTGACTTTGATTATGATGCGTCATGGGTAGATGACATGTTGTTTTACTACATTTACATAGACAGGTGTTATTGACTCGGTTTTACTGAGTATGCAGAGTTTTGGACCTTGAGGATGCAAAGGCATCGATGGAACCCCTTGGACTCTAGATCGAGTCAGGGAGTGTGCTATTGGGGTTTGATTGATTTACTATGATATTAGTCCATTTGATTAGATGATATGATGTGGACATGTTCTAACATGATTTGTTGATGATGCAGGTTGACGATAGCTTGCTGACTAGACTCACATATGGAGTAAAGGGGTCACACACGACTACCAGAGAGGTCGAGGGAGAGGTGTGGATAACAGCCCTGCCATAGCCTACTAGCATTCCTGTCATGGCTTGAAATGTAGGTTAACGATTACCTAGTTCGAGAGAACCCACGATGCCATGAGGGCAGACTGCAACAGTCGCTCACAATGATTCTAAGGGGTGCACAATAAGGCGGGGGCCTTATTCCTTAGAAGCCCTTAGTCTCCCACAAGTTCACCTAGCAAAGTGTTGACTCCAGGGGTTATTGATTTCTACCAATTAGTCAAGAGGCGAGTGGCACCCTTGGAGAATGTAGTGCGTCTTGAAGGGCATGTCATGCAAATAAACAAAAGAGTCGAGTGGCACCTTGGAGCATGTAGTGCATCGTGAAGGGCACGTTGCATTGATGATGATAAATGAATGAACCTAGATGGCCCTAAGACAATTAACACATTAATAAATTTAAAAAAAACTCCCCTAATTAAATCTCACCTAGTCCTTAATCTAAGTTCTAAGTCTAAAACTTTGCCAGGGGTAAAATTTTGTCTACCCTTAAGAAAATATCTCTATAAAAATAAAATAATAAAGTTTAAAATAAAAACTATTTAAGTAATAATTATGGTCTTCATAAATTTTTGGGTAAAATGAAGAGAGTGAGAACTTAAATAAAATCTTTGTATATAAAAGGTAAAGAAGAAATTAATTATTTTAACTTGTGAAAGTTTTTTTCTTTTTTAAGTAAAAAATGATAGGACCTGTTATATTAGCATAAGAAAAATATAATAATTGTTTGTGATGCCAGTTATCCTACCTAAACTGGAAACCGAGACACTTGGGCATCCCTTGCCATGTGTTCCCCAGCAAAAAAAATTAACAGAGTTTCGTCCTGCCCGAAGGAAACCAGGACCATCACCCATTAAGTTTAAATTGTATGCCATGTACTAAGTACTAACTGGACCAAAACATAATTTAGAACAAAAAAAGCAATTTCTACCCATGAGCATCATTGAACCTTTTAGCCTGTGCGCTCGTCCTCGTCCCCGTGTTGTCACCACCCTACTGGAAGCACATAGGCCTACACACACGTTGGGAATTTCCGCTTTGGAAGAGTTCTGGAGTGAGCCGCGAAGAGCAGGTCGAGCCTTTGATCAATTCAGGCAAGGCGAAAGATCTGGTCATCCATTAGATTCCTCAGCTCGAAGATGAGAGTGAGGTACCCCGTGTCGGTGAAGAGTTGTTGTTCCTTCCAGTCGCTATCGACAGAAGCTGGGGGAATGGGCTCTATTGCATCATCACTTGCATGCATCTGTTGGTTAGGAAATTGTATCGCTGCCTCCATGGGTGAACCAGGTGGTATCTCTTCTTTTATATAGCAAGTGGTGTAATTCTCCTCTAGGTTGTTAGCGCTGGGACTGATCGAAATGCTCGCAGGTGGAGGCTTGTTATCTGAACCAAACTCCGAGGGTGGATTCCAATTGTCTGGGACTGTGAACAGAGTGAGCTCAGGAAAGCTCTGCAAGTCATCCTCCGGGGTAATTTATTCCACATATGTCATTGGAGGCGTTCGTGGTCGTGTGCACCTTCGGACGGCTGCCATTGCTATCGCCTACTCAAATTTCTTATGCCTTTGGCGTCAAGATTCGGCCATGTACCAAGCAACACCTCGATGCGACTTTCCTCTCACTCTGGACATGGTGGATATCCCGAAGTTGACCAGGATTCCTTGCAATTGGACTGCTTTGATCCAGAGCTTCAATGAGGCCTCAGAATGCTTCTCTGGTGGGATGAATTATTGTTGTTCCAGTGGAGTGAATGTTGCGATGGGAGAATGCCACTCGGCTCTGTCGATTCTGATAAAAAGGAGGAGGGTAACCGCGACCGCCATATCCATTAAGGCCTGCTGCTGAGTGCGCTAATGCCCAGTACTATTCCCTTGCACGAAGGGCCTCCTCGCTTGGATATGGCTGCGTTGGTCCATGGAGTGTTAATGACTGAGGGGATGGTGGCCGGTGGATGCATTAATACCGTGTCCCGGTCGTATCCCGCATGGCTCCATATTGCGACGTGGCACCCCATCCGGGGGTTGTAGATCTCTAATGGCTATGGTTTGGCATCGAGTGGAGATGTCTGAGTCTTCTGAGATGTGGGCTTCCCAGCAGAAGTGTTCGGCTCCCATTTCCACTTCTTCGTTTGCTAGGTAGTCTGCTACCTTGTTTGCATCTCGCTTCACGTGGGAGGGTATGATGCTGAGATGGGGTTGGAGGAGGCGGTTAAAGTCTTCTAGAAATCCAGAGAGTCGCCAACTTGGTGAGGTTTTTGCAGGGTGGCCTCCGTGAAGAATCTTGGTGATTAGCTTGATGATGACTTGTGAGTCCCCCTCCAAGATAATCCTATGGTGACCTTTGTCCATGGCTTTTTGGAGACCTCTCAGTAGTCCTATTAGTTCTGCCATGTTGTTGGTTGTTTCCACTAGGAAGTTGTAATGCCCCTAAACTGATAAATGATTAAAGATTATTAAGCAAGATTTAATTGAGGAAGAATTACAGTTAATAAAATAACATTGATTGCAGACTGCATTAAATGATCTGATAAACCAATTTAAAAGACAATCAGTAAGAATGGAGATAACAATAGAGTTAGGTATGCACAGGGTTGCGTATGCAGGGTGCGGGAGCCCATAAATCCCGAGGCAATAAAATTTATTGTGGGACGCAGGTTGGAGGACACGTGGAGGGGGTTGGAGGTAGAGTTACTGCGTGAGGCAGCAGGGAAGAATAAGGGACGGGAAGAGGGGGATGTGCAGTCCATTTGGTGGGGATGGATGCTGCGGGGTTGTGTGCTCAGGACCACTGTATTTGCCGGAAGTAGAGAGATTCTGCATACTGTGATATTTGGCTGTGAACTATTGTATTCTGGGGTGAGCAGAGAGTTTTGCACCACGGTATCCACTGTTAGTAGCAATTTTCTGTACACTACTGTATTGGCTGTGAGCCTGTGGTATTTTGTGGGCTGTTGGCTTGCTGTAAGCAAGGAACAGAGTGTTCTGGACTGTGGCTTTGATCAAGGGAGGCACCGAGTTGCTGAAGGTTTTGGGCATGGAGGGCCAGGATATCCATAGATATCCTGGAGCTAGGTAGTTTTCCTAGTTGGCAGGGAGGACAGTAGTTTTGGGCAGTTAATTGCTTGTTTGTGGAAGGATTGATCCGTGTATCAGCAGGAGGAGAGGCAGCAAGGCAGCAAAAATTAGCATCAGTACCAGGTATTTTTCAAAGTTATGCATTTATCTCATTTTACTAGAAAGTTATTAACCTGTGATAAATCTAAATTGCCGAAATTTTTTGTTGAGAAGGTAAATATATGCTGTGAAATTGTTATCTCCATTTACTGAAGGATTTGTTATGAAATTAAATTAATGCTTAAAATGATATGGGCATTACATATGGTATCAGAGCATCTTAGTTCGAAATCTGGGGCCTAAGGGCCGAAACTTGGAGTGTTAACTCTAGCCACGCTTAACCTGTAAGATATACACGTTCAGTGGACTAAATGTGACTGATACATGATACAACATGGTATCCAAGCTATTGAGCACAGAAAAGAGAAGTCATAACTTAAATTTTATTGAGCAATGTTTGTCAATGAAATTTCGAGTAGTATTGACACCTGAAAATCGATGAAATATCGAGGGAAGCTTCTGTCGAAGGCTTGAAGTTGGAAAAATTTAATAACTGCACAAATTATTACTATATGAAATACAAAAGGGCATTTGCAAGACCTTGAAAGATCCTATTTTATCTCGAACTTACCCCAAATGAGGAACTGCCAATGCGCAACAACAAAGAGATACGGAAAACTTGTATTGCGTAGGAAGTGCGTAAATTACCTCCCTGTATTAGCCTCGGCAAAATATTAAATAACATAAACTCTCTTGAACAGTAGACCAATACAATTTTGACAGTACCAAACAGAGAAATTTTCACACCGCGTAGGGTTTCATGCAAGTAATCATTATCCCCAAAGGAGAACAGATCTGAACCGATAGATCTTGGGCAGATACCCGACAGTCGTCGGATCTGCAAGGAGTTGCGAGGGAGTTAAGTCCTCAAGCAATACAAGAGGAGAAATCCCAACGAGATGTGTGAAGGAATCGGGATATCAGAGTTCGCGAAATCGGAAGTTCCGTGAGCAAGGGGTCGGGAAACCCATAGTGAAAACCCCGATACAATCAGAGTCGTCCATCTATTGGGGACAGGTGGCAGGGAGTCGAGAGTTCATCGGTATTCCGGAGCTTCAGGAGTCATGGATCCGTGACCAGGAGAACCCTGGAACGATGGAGGAGTCATAGCCGTAGGATATCAAGGAGGACACGTGTCGCGTGACCACTAGATCGGGATTTTGGTCATCGGGGTATGGGTAAGTGAAGGTTCCTAGCCTTGTAAAGTAGCGAACCTCGAGAGTTGATCTGAACCATCCATCATTTAGGATGCATGTCAGAACCCTGGAGAGAGTCAGGAATCGGGGAATCGGAGTTTTCGAGCACACAAAAATCATGTCACACGGAATCGCGATCCACGATTTCCCGACAAGATCTGAACTTCTCATTTTAGAGGACATGTATCAGAGGATCCCGAGGAGACGGGGTTCGGCATATCGGAGTTTCTGGAGTCGTGAAACTCATACATAATGAAATCGTGATTCGTGATTTCCTGACATGGTCGGAGCCGTTCGATTGGAGGGACGCGTGTCGGTGGATCTAAAAGCATCGAGATTTTGGGGTTTTTGCATACATTGGAATTGTTGTGTTGGAAATCATGATTTTGCGATACCCGATAGAGCCCACATGTACCATCAGGAATCGGGATATCAGAGGTCCCGAGAGCAAGAGTTTTATACTTTGTAGAATCGCGAAACACGATTTCTCGATGAGCCAAGGGACAAGGGGGCCCACAATAGGGTCAACATAGGACAGGTGGCAGATTGCATCGCGTATCGGGATATCACGAGTTTCGTGGACAAGGAGTGCATGCGCTACGAAATCACGAACCCCGAAAACCCGACGTAATTAACATAACTCTTAACCCTCATTAAATGAACTAATTCAGGAACATTTAATTAAGACTTCATCGTATCGGGGATCGCGGATCTCGTGGACGGAGGTACCATGGTGTTGAAAACGCCAAAATTCTGAAGGGAATAGGACTACAGTCATATAGGCACAGGACATACGGATCTCGGTACAACTGAAGGGGCTAATATGCAAGGAAGAGGCGTATCGGGTATCGGCATATCGGGAAATCGGGAATCCTCAGGACTTGCACGCATTGACGCCGCAAACGCCGAAATCCCGATAAGGTGACTAAGACCACGATCTTGTGAGCACAGTCATATAAACTAAGGTGTAGCCAGTGGGGGCTAGACCTTAGAAATTGAGCTATCGTGAATCGGGGATTGGAGGGGTAAGGGGATCGTGACAGCGAAAAGTCCGAAACTCCGAACTCCGATATAGGGTCGGGGATAAGTCACGGTAGGTGCAGAGGGCGTGACGAGCATGTGGAGCCTATGCATGCCCGAATCCTTGGGCGCTCGTTTAGTCGTTTTATTTTATTTGTAAATTGTTAGAATTATTATAAAATAGATTAAATTATTTAACATAAATAAATTATATATATATAGGAATGAGTTAGTATAAAGTTAAAATGGATTAAGTTAATGTAAATAATAATTTTAACTCAACTATGTTATTAAAGTGTAAGGTTATCCTACCTTAAAGTTTGATGTTGACCAAGCTTAGATGCTTAATCCTAACCCAAAACTGAGCCAATTCCCCTAATGGAGTAACGTCTATTTACGGACAAGTAAAGAAAACTTACGCCTAACCCTGTTTCTAAGTTTGATTAGCACCAATTTGAAATGTCCTGGAACTCACCCTGATAACTTTGGGTGATGTAGGTTAAGTCATACTAAATGGCCAGGAATTGAAGGGGTCGTGGTAGCGGAGCGTCGTCACGAGCGCCATCAACCCCACCACCACCAACGCCGCCGACACCACCAACACCACCACCACCATCGCCCGAACTAGCTCTCATACTATGCTCGTTAGAAGCTATTAACGAGACTCTAAAGGGGCGCCAACCNAATGAAGGGGAACACCCACCATCTGGAACAGGTAATCCAAAAGCATCAAGGAGTTCAGGGGGAGGACTTCCACCTGAAGACATCACACAAGAATTGCAAAAAATCAAACTTCCGGAGTTTGCCGGGGGTCGCGCCAGTGAACGCACGGAAGCATGGTTGGAAGGCATGACCAGGTGTTTTGCCTTAAGGGACTATGCGTCCAATTCAAAGGCAA
>SNQJ01S0033554.1:37870-56719 GCA_010110895.2 Picea sitchensis | reverse complement strand
CCTAACCCTAGGAGATGAAGCGCCAAAAGTCATGTGGGCCCCGTTTGGGTAAGTTGGTGCATCAACTTCCCGGGGTCGTAACTTTTGCATATAATCTCCGTTTTAGGCGTGCGATAGCTCGTTGGAAAGGTATCGTCGAGGAGATTCATTTTGGGGGATCAATTATGCCTTCAGATATCATTTAGAACCTCTATCTCAAAGAAACTTTATTTAGGCCCTCAAAATGGCCTCGGAAGTTAAAACCTGCTAAAAATAGTAAATTGCCAAAATGGCCAGAAAACTGTTTTGAGCCATTTGGAAAAGGTGGGTGGCCCCCGATATCCATCTGGATCTGAATTAAGATTTTAATTACGAGTTTCTAATCATGTGAATTTGCTTAAGTTAGCATAAGAGTGCATTTGAATTAAGTATAATAGTGTTTTCTTATCATCGATGATTGATATATGAATTGAGAGATCACATGGAGTTTCATGATAGTTGATATTTATTCTATGATGGCTAAGCTCTCATTAGATTTCTTGATTCATACTTTTCATTTCTCCATAGAAGTTAATATTGAATGTATTCCTCTTGAGCTATCACTAATTGTTAGATGGCATCATGATGTCATAAGGCACCGAAGACATAATCATCATATTTGAAGTTTCTTGTTATTGTAGACTAATAATAGTTGTTGACTAATCTTTGAATATTGTCATGATGCTTTTAATTATGTAGGTTAAGATTTCCCATTGCAGATTAGAAGTGATTATGAGTTTTATCTTAAGAATAGAGTTTACTTTCTGAATAGTTTTGATTAGCTTACTTGTTGAAGAAGTTTTAATAGATTAAGTTGCTTGATTGTTTATTTTCTTACTTGTTGGTGCTCATTGATATGAATTGATTGATTAGATTGATTTGTTGTTGATGCTTATTTGAATAGATTGAATATATTACTTTTTGTTTCTGATTAGATTAAATAGGTTAACTTGTCCAAAGTAGGGTTTTCATTTGCTTCTTTAGGAACAATCCATCGATCCATTGTTTAAAAGTTTCTTAGGGTAAATAGTTCAAAGTTCTTAATAGGGATTGCTCATTGATAGTATTTTCTTAAGTATATTAACTTTTAGATAGACCATCTCTTTAGTTAGATCATACTTCCTCTATTTTTTCTTCCTTGGCACATATAGTGCTACAACTCTAAGTTTACTTACCCCAGGTTGACAATTTAATTGAGGTATTTAGTGCATATAGAACACCCATCAATTATTAAGATTGATATGCTTCAATTTGTACTTTAGAGTAGTGTGTACTGAATCACCATGGAAAATAATTACACACTATTTAACGAAAGTGGTCAAAATTTATCAAACTTGAATCACTAGACACCATACACTAGCCTCTAAGTTGTTTTGTAGAGAAAATGTCAATCTTTGAAATTAACCACTAAAAAAAGAATGACATTCACTTGTCCTCCACAATTGGGTTTGGTTGGTTTAAATTATGACGTGTTGATTTGCAACTACTTACAATGGTCACAATTGTATGCTACTTACAGTGGTCACGATTTTATTTTCTAAGACACTTTGGCATGTTCTCATTTTTTATTGTCTCGCTAGTATATTTCATCATGTTATCATAGATTTCATCATAAATATTTTATATTTTAGCTACTCCTTATTAATAGTGTATAAAATGTTACATCAACTAAAAACTAGAGTTAATCACTACATCTAGAATTGTGTGTGATTATAAAAAATTGAGAGAAACAACATCACATAAGAATACAGTGTTATATGACTAACCTAACCTAGTACTAGACTAAAAATATGAAATAAATTAGATAGGCACAACATCATAGAAACAAAAAAGTTAGAGAGATAACAAGGTCGCTAAGGGATAGGATTAGACCTAAGAGGATTTTTTTTCCACTTTCTATTTCAAACATTAGTCCAACCAGTAAAGTTGTTATGTGTTGGTGGTTTTGTAATAAGGATTAAATTTACATAATGAATTGTAAGCTCAAATTGATCTAGATTGAAAATGACATATGTTTTTAATGTTTGAATTGTCTTATTGATGGAGTAATTTTCCCTCTTCTTAAAATACTTCTTCGGAAAATATTTTTCTTGACATTTCACATGAATTTCCATAACATATACTAGCTAGATCTAAAAAAGAATGACATAACAATTTTGAAATATGGTGATGCACATACATATTATCAAGGAAAAAACAAGCTACATGAAATTTCCTTTGAATTTTTTTTTACAAGTTAAATGAGTATATGTAAATAAATATATAAATAAACAAACATGATAACCTTGCAAGTTCAAAATCCGAGCTATCTAGATCAAGAATTGGATTTGTTGAACCAGTGGGTGATAGAAAAATAAACAGCTCAAACAAAATCCATGAACAGTGTCTCAACTATAGCAAATGTATCGAAAAGTCTCTTAAAGTTAGGTATATATAGATCGATTATCATCGATATAGCGACGGAAATACACGATTTGACATGCATAAAGTCAACTAGACGTTGCAAGTCATGTGTGTTAGTATGTGTGTTGAGATAGTCAACAGTCGTCATTATAGCGACGAACTTTCTTGGCAATAGCGACGATAATCACGACAAATTTATAAAAATGAAATAAATGCTTAACTTACTACATTTTTTCGACAAATGTAAGAAACGTGGAAAATTTTCATGGAAAAATATGCCCATATGTAGTAGTGTTAGGTAAAAAATATAATAAATAGATGTTTCAACTAATTTGGGTAAATCATTTTTTTTTAATGAAAAAATATTTTTTTTTGGAAAAATTAGTCTCTAGATTTGGATTTCCTTCATAAAAGAATAAAATAAAGAAAATAAATAATTTAAACAATCTTCTCAATTTTTTTGATTCTGAGTTAACGTATTTTTTCAGTGTTTGAAGAACAATTTTTTATTATTATCTTAAACCGTTGATGTCTTTGTGTTGACCACAAAGTAATAAAAACAAATGTAATACTATTTGATGTTATATATATAATTGTTTGAGAATGTTACACATAAGATATAAAAATAATAACAAACTAATATGAAGCTAGGCTAATATTCAACTCAGTTTGTTTAAGTTGAGAACCAAAAACTTGTCTTCGAGCAATTCAACCTCACCTCTGCATATTGGGCATGACTGGCTACGATCAAACCATTTCAGAATGCATTTTGAATGATAAAGATGTTTGCCTACTAATTGTTTTGCACTATTCTCTTCAAAAAGGTATTTTTACATTTTAGTTTTAAGTAAAAATTAAGATAGATACAAGGTGGGAGAAAACATGTGTTTAAAATATGCAACTTTTTTAACTTGGTCAACTTCAAAAAATTCTAGAAATTATAATATTCATTTGTTAGATTCAAAATTATAGTCATAAGAAAACAGAGTCTCTGCAGATTGTTGCAGTATATTTCGTTTGTCAAAAACAAAAGTTTAATAATAGATACATTGTTGGGGGGGGCGTGGGGGGGGGGATAACTCATTATAATTCCTTTCATTTTTAAGGAACATATTGTGAAACAATTGTGAAATTGACATATGAAATCTCAATAAAAATAATTTGAAAAATAGTTAGTAGAAAGCTAACAAAATTATTCACAAGTTATTTATTTATTTTTTTTATAAGTAAGAATTTATATAAAAAACCTTCAAAAAACCAGAGTTACAAAATTTTCCATAGTTCTGTGCTGCAAAAAATGAACTGCCCTGAGGGGAAACCAGTTCAACCAGCCGGTATTAGACCAGTCAAAATATCTATCTGTCTTAAAGATACACTGCAAAATAGATAACATAAGATAAAACCTAGAAGCATCAAACTGAACTTGGTACTGGCCTCCATGAGGTAACAGAAGGAAAACTATGATATGGAGACACCTGTGTTGGTCATACAGTTGGCTTATAACCTGGCCATCCAAATGGAAAGGTGGAAAAGGTTGTTGGGTCCCCGAGCTCCTCTTCGACAACTACCCCCCCTCATTCCATTTTCTCATCCGTGGCAATCTCTGTGTCACCTTCTTCCTTTCCACCGTTGGGTCATATGGCTCCCATTTCCATGGGCTCATGCATGCCCATTCCAGCTGCAACATAGTCCCTAAGTGATTCTTCTTCGATGGGCATGTAATCCATATACATGTACACGTGCATGGCCAGACCCGATTCACCTTCTCCTGTGGGAAGCACCCCATCTCTTGAGTTGCTTACATGTGCGTCCGCTTTTTCTCCAGTTGCGTATGGTGTAGAGTGGAAGACCCCCTAAAAGGTGGATAGGATTTGCAGGAGCACGAAGGCCTTAATGTCTAGTATCTCTAGTCGAAACTAGAGGTCGTCCAAACCCTGTCCCAGCTCAAAAACTAGACCGTGGAGGATAGCGATGCTATCCTACAATTGCGAGTTTGGGATTGCATCTAAGAAGGAGTGCGGACCTGACTGAGTCCCCTGGAGAAATGGTGGTGCTGTCGAGGGTGGGTGAGTGAAGGAATTATCTTGCAGGCTAGGTGCACTTGCTGGTGAGTTTGGTGGGACTGCAAGAGGCAATAGTGATGAAGAGGCCAGGTCGAAGGAGGGTTCTGGGTGGAAACCCAGTGAAATGTCGAAGAGAGCCAACCATTCCAATCGGTTAGTGGGAGGGAAGGAGGGGGTTGGGATGTTGCTTGGCCCTTGTTCAGACTGTGACTAAGAGGAGTGTGAGGTGGATGATCCAGGGGAGGGTGCAAGCGTTTGGTTGAGAACCAATTGTGGTCGGGATGGCTTCCAGTGTGATCCTCGCCCTAGATTGCCTCTTTGCCTTGGAATTATGACGGCCCTAAGGGAGAGAATATGCCTAGGGGAAGAGTGTAATTAGATGAGAAGGAGGTTGAGGTAAATCCTGTTGCAAGGGAGCTCAGGAAAGACAAGAGACTTCTGTAAATGAGACTGGAATGAGGCATGGCTTTGCGGTTGAAGAAGGAGGCTATGGCGCACGCACAAAGTAATGGATAATTCATGGAGTCGTGCCATGGAGGGGACAGTAGGAGGAAGCCAAGCGCAACAGGACTAATGGTGCCTCGACCGTCGCAAGTGAAGTTTAAATGCATGGGGGTGGCAGAGTGGTGTGCCATGCTTCAATCACATGGCCATCGCTATGCTGGTCCCCTTGCACCACCTCCAAGTGCCATGTGTCCTACATTATCACCCCATCCAGGGACCTGTCCATGGATGTGGATTTTTTAGTGCACTACTAGAGGATGGGGTGAGTTGGATTGAGGGAATTTTGGCAGAGGAGCTCCGGTCCTTCCCATTTCATTCCAACATTAGCCATTTCATCAACAACTTGATTATCCTTTCTCCTGATGTGAGAGTAGATGAAGGACTGACTGGGTTGGATGAGATCCGCAATTGTTCTTAGTCCATAGGAGAGTCTCCAACAAGGTGAGATTCGCTCTGGGTCAGCTCCATTAACGATTTTCCCAAAGAGATTGATGATGATTAGCGAGTCCCCTTCAACAACCAACTTGGTGAATTTCTACTCAATTGCAATTTGCAAGCCTCTGGTGAGCCCCCATAACTCAACAACATTGTTTGTAGTGTGGCCCAAGCTGCCTGCATTAATGAGAAGTATGTTTCCCAGGTGGTTGCGGAAGACCACTCCAAAACTTGTCGCCCCAGGGTTACCCTTGGAAGCACCATCAAAGTTTAGTTTGATGAAGCCTTCCGAGGGGGGGGAGACAAATGCGAGGGGATCCTTTGAAAAGGTTGAGTGGTAGGGGGGAGGGGCGGGCCCCAGGCCATATTGACATTCCAATGCTGCAATATGATTTTCTCCGAAGGTGGGCCATTTATATTTGTTTCATTTAAATGTCGTAGCCTGATTGTTTCCAGAATGTTGAGGTAGATTTGTTTCCAATAGTGTTGCCAAGGGAGCTGATCATTCCTGAAGATTCTTCTGTTTCTTTCCTTCTAGATTTTCTAGGATAAAACCCAGGAGAAGTTTCTGAATTCCATTGATAAGGGGTGATTGAAAAGCGATCTCTCTCCAATCTTCTATGGTGTCAATGATGATGTCCTGCTTCACACATTGTTCCCAGACTTGAGTGGTGTAGGGGTAGGTGTTGAGGAGATGGTTCAATGTTTCTGCGTCTTCCCCATAGAGCATACATATAGATGAACCAACAAACCCCCTTTTCAATAGGTTATCCCATGTGATAATTCTTGCGTGAGTAACAAGCCGGAGGAAAAGACTAATTTTTGGCCAGTGTTTTAGAGACCATACTTTTCTCCACACTTTTCTTGTAGGTAAAGGGTCTGAGTGAGCCTTAATGGAATAGGCCTATTTTATGTTGAAGGTTCCCTTTGGTGAGTTCCCCCATCGTAGGATGTCCTCGCCTATCAAAGTGGGGATTTTTCTTTCATTGTTTGTGTTAAGCCAAGGCTGAAGGTCCACGTGTACCTCTAAATGCAAATCTTCACTGTTTGATTTCTAGCATCTTCATGTGGGCTCTGTTGGGTTGTCTTGCCAGTAGTCTACCATTTTTGTCAATCGTTCCTGTGTGGATGGGATACTTAATGTGTCATCCCAGGCTTCATGCTCCAGAATTTGTAACTGCTACCATGAATCTTTCCAGAAAAGAGAAGTTTTCCCATTTCTAATTTCCCAGAAGGTGTGATTTATTACAAGATGTTGATTCTACTTGGATGTCGCCCAAATTAGGGAGCCATGGTTGTCCACATTCCATCTAATCAGGTTTCTCTCCATCGTGTTGGGGGTATATTTCGTCCTCCAGAGCTTGGCCCCAATATCTTGAGGCCTTTTGAGCCACCTCCACTAGATCTTAGCACTTAGGATTTTGTTCATGGCTGAGGGGTCCCTTAAACCAAGCCTTCCTTGAGATTTGGGTTTGTAGAGGTTATCCCAACTAATAAGTGCTAAATTTTTTCCTGTTTTGAGGCCTTGCCAAAGGAAATTCCTTTGCAAGGTTTTGATGGAAGTCAGGACAAATTTTGGGGCTGCCAGAGCTGAAAATGTATAAATAGGTAAGGCTTGAAGCACGACTTTGAGGAGAATGAGGTGGCTGGGGAAATTGAGGGCTCGGTAGGTCCAGGAGGTGAGCCTATTTACAAAGGAGGAGAGGAGATGTTCCCACGAACTGTTTCTGAGGGAATTTTCTAGCAAGGGGATACCAAGGTACTTGGACGAAAGGGAGCTTTGGGTGAAACAAATAATTTCAGAGATATGGCATTGAATCGGAGATGGGGTGTTGAAGAAAAATATTTGGGTTTTGTCTTTGTTGAAGCCCAGTCCTGAAGCATCACAAAAATTTTGGAGGAGTGAGAGGAAGGCATGGGCTTCCATGACAGTTGGGGAGCCCATCATTAGGGTATCATCAACAAATTGGTTGTGAGAGGTTGGGGGAGAGATACCATGTAGGGGGAGACCATTGAATATTTCTTTTGCGATGGCGGCTTGGATGGAATGATTGAGACCTTTGGCCATGATAATAAAAAGGAAGGGGGACAGAGGATCACCTTGTCTGATTCCTTTGGTGGGGGAGAAGGGGAAAGAGGGGACTCCATTGATAAGGATTGAAAAGAAAGTAGAGGAAGTGAGGTTTGAGATCCACTCTACCCAGGTGTGGTCAATGCCAAAAGCTAGTATCATAGCACGCATGTATTCCCAACTTAACTTGTCAAAGGCTTTGGAAAGATCTAGTTTTAAGAGCATACCTAGCGTGCGGGTCTTCTGTAGGGAGTGAATCACTTCATGCACTAAGATGATGTTTTCTAGGATTTTCCTGCCTTCCACATAACCCGATTGTTCTGGAGAGATGATATGGGGTAGGATGGGCTTGAGTCTCCTAGCGATCACCTTGGTTAGAAGCTTCTAGATTACATTGCAAAGAGCGATTGGTCGAAATTGCTTAGGGTGATTGATATCCCCCTCTTTTAGAATGAGGGTGAGGAAAGTTGTGTTGAGAGGCGAGAGGACTTTCCCTGAGATTCTGGAGTCTTCAATGATTTCCCATACCTCTTCCTTGATCATCTGCCAATAGTGATGGAAGAAATCGCTAGTAAAGCCATCCAGTCCTGGAGCCTTTCCTTTGGGGTTGTCTCGAAGCACTTGATATACTTCCTCAAGAGTGATGGGCCTGAGTAGGGCAACGTTTTGTCCCGGAGTGATTAGGGTGGGTATGTTCTCCGTGACTTTGGTGATGGCTTGGGATCTATTCTATTAAGGCTCTATAAGGAGATATTTATAATAGGCAACCAATTCCTTTTCTAGGTCCTCATGGGAATGGATGATTTGACCATTGTTGGAAGTTAACTGCATGATTCGATTTGTATGTTGTCATTGGAGGGTGGATCTGTGAAAAAAATTGGTGTTTCGGTTGCCCTCCTTGAGCCACTGGATGCGAGATATTTGTCACCACAAAATCTCTTCTTGGGATTTTCTATCCTCTAGCTGGTGTCCTATCGCCTCTTCTTGGGATTTAAGATCTTCATAGAGTCTGTGATCCTAGATTTGTCTTTGCACCATGCTCATTTGATCTGTCAGTTTCTTTTGAGCTTCTAAAATGTTGCCAAAGTTTTTCCTGTTCTAGATTTTGAGTTGCTGCTTGAGATTTTTGAGCTTTTGCTTGTAGCGGTACATCTTGGAGCCATAAGGTATCACCGCCTCCTTCCACCACTCGTGGACCTTTTGTTGGAATTCTGGGTGGTTGAGCCATAACTAATCAAACCTGAAGGGTTTTCTCCCCAGGGTGGCTGACACATCTAGCCATAGTTGTATAGGCCAGTGGTCCGACCCATGAAAATCAAGTATGCTCGCCTTCATAGTTGTGATTTCTAGCAGCAGGGAGTCTGAGATTAGGAAACGATCCAACCTGTAGGATATTTGATGCATTATGTTCTCTTATTTGTCCAGGTGAAGGTACCATTGGAGGTCTCTAGGTCAATGAGGTTGGTGTTGTCTAGAAGATTTTGGAAGTCGCCAGATTCTGGTTCCAGGTACCTTATTCCTCCTCTTTTTTCATCTAGATTGCGTATCAAGTTGAAGTATCCTCCTAAAATCCATCTTCTCTCCTTGGTTAAGGAATATAGGTACTCCAAATTGTGAAGGAATGCCTTCTTATCCCTAGAGCTATCCAGTCCGTAGAAATTTGAGAGGTATCCAGGCTTGTCGGAGCCAATGAGCCTGTAGGTGGCTGAGATAGACCATTTGGTTGTGATAAAGTTTTCCATAATGATTGTGTTGGGGTTCAAGAGTAAATATAGACCCCCATCTG
Source organism: Picea sitchensis (assembly GCA_010110895.2). Taxonomy (NCBI): domain Eukaryota; kingdom Viridiplantae; phylum Streptophyta; class Pinopsida; order Pinales; family Pinaceae; genus Picea; species Picea sitchensis. The sequence continues at coordinate 47,439 of SNQJ01S0033554.1, read as the reverse complement.
TACATGTGGCTGTTGTGGATACCACTTTCCCTTGCTTCCAGTAATAGGGGAGAATATTTTCCATGTCTTTGGTTGCGCATTTTGTTTCTTGGAGCATCATGATGTCAATTTTCTCTGCTAAGATCAAATATCGTAGCAATTTTTACTTGCTATGACCGTTAAGACCTCGTATGTTCTAGGAGATGATCTTCATGAGGCGAAGGGGGAGGGGAGGGGGGGAACCCTGTCTGAGATGAGGTGGATTTGACCTGAGTTCACCATGAAGTGACCTATCTCTTGTATAATCTTACTCGTCAACTTCCTTCCTCTCTTCCTTTCATCCTTCTAAGGTTTTCGCTGATCCTTCTGTTTATTCCATTGTATTCCCAATCCTGCACTAGATCTAGCAGTGGATCCAATGGAGGAGTTGAGGAAGACCTTGTGGACTTTTGACAGTTGATCTGGAGGTATGGTGTAAAGTTTCTAGTTTCGATAGGTGTGCTCTAGGTGCTCCAGGTCCATCCCTGCTAGTTCTAGCTCATCAATATCCATCTCGACATCCACATCCTTTTCTTTTGGTTGATCCACAATTTGAGTATTGGGGCAGGTTGGAGAAGTCGTTGGGTTAGGATCTTGAGTTCCTCCTACTTTCTCTTTGCCTGTTTGCTAGGGCATTTTATCCATCGGTTCCGCTTGAGAGACTGAAGGATTCTTCGGTTGATCTTGTAGGATCTCATATTTGTTTTTCATGGATGGATCCTTACTGGCCCGGGTTATCTGCTTTCTTCCACCTTGTTCACCCTTCCCAGGCACCTAAGCAAAGCCATCCTTGTCTTTTCCGACATCTGGTTTCCCATCTTTATTTGCTGCATTTAGGGGGAAGTCTCTAAAGAGATTCCCATGCTCATGGAATTTCCTGCAACAAAATGAAATATGTTCATAGTCAATGGTTTGCATCCAGTCTTCATCGTGGTATTCTAGGGCTATGGATCCAGGGAGTGGATTGGCTATATTCAGGTAGACATAGATATGCACATAGGAGGTGTATCTTCTTTGCTTCATGGCCTCTGAAGATTTAACATAAACTCCAATGGTATTGCCTATGCCTGCAAGTACCTCCTCTAGCCAGAATTCTTATGGTAGGGAGTATAGTCTGATCCATACTGGTGCATGTGCAAAGTCTTCCATTTCAGGACTAAATTTCTCTATCCAGAAACTCAAGAAGAGTCCTGCTGAGTCGAAAAAATGCAGCCCTTCGTCGAAGATGTGATTTCTGTCTTCTAGGTTGTGCAGGATGATGGTGAAAAAACCATTGGAACCTAGTTTTAGCTCATAGTGTCCTTTGGGATTCCACCATTGATGTTTCCATTTGATCAAATCCTGTTCCGAGAGCCAGAGCCCTAAAAAATTTCCCACTCAGGCATAATCTTTCATATATTGTTTCTTTTCCTCGATGCGAGGTGTGATAATGATGTATTTCGGGGCTTGTGGTGCTTAGGGAATACACTTTCCTGGTATCCATGGACATGATGCGCTTGTGGATGGCAATGCTTTCCTTGAGTCTATGTCCATTTCTTTGTCCTTGAAATTTCCCTCAGCCAATAATTGTGAGCAAAGATCAGGAGGAGGTTCGAAGGTGGGATTCCTAGAGCCCTCTCCATTGCTTCCATTCACCATTGCCTAGTTGTAAGAGGGGCCTCTCGGCCCTCCCTCCTTTAGAGGCATGAGCCCCTGTGGGGGAGAACATGTGTAGTAGAGCAACAAAAACCCTAACCCTACACTAGCGTAGTCAGAGCTTCCTTCTGTTGTGGATTAATTTGACCCTCACAAGTTTTGTTTTTACTCTAAAGTGAAATTATAAATAAAAAAAATACTTTTGTATACTGGAAGTTGAATAACTTGTGAAAATAATATTTTTTCATAAAATTATTTTAATTTTCAACTAGGCATTGAGATTCCATAGAATAACCCACCACCATAGCTTCTCTCCATTGAAATTAGCTTCCATGCCTACCTAGTATCCCAATTTTGTTATGAATTCCCATGTATTTGAATTTTTAGAGTTTTTAGACAAATAGAGGACATCGTTCTCTTCTTCTTTTAGCATGATATAATTGGAAACTATTTTGTCCAATATGTTGATTCCATTCTTCCACTTCGATGCCCAGGATCCTCAATTTTCTGCCAACTTCCATAATGACCTTCCTCTTTCTTAAGGGGATTGGGATTTGGTATCTTCCAACATGAAAACATTATTCGAGTGAAGGGCCTATAAGAGAGGATGCAAAAGCATAAATTCATTTTCAATGCCCATTCAAGGGTCTTCCCTAACTTTTACCTTTTTGTCATTCCCACTTCTTTATACCATCCACTACCCAACCAAAGGAAATTCTTTCACTATTTCCTTCTAAGAAATCGATCCTTTTCAGTACCTCCTCAGTAGTCTGAACCAATATTCCACTAACAAATTCTAAATATATTTCGATTTCATAACTCTTTCCCATAACGATTTATTTTTTGAGGACCTCCTCAGGAGTCTGGACCAATATTCCAAACAAATTATGAATATGTTTTGATTTTATAACACTTCACCACAATAATTTCACTTCCCCACAATAATTTTATTACATAACTCTTCCCCACAATAATTTATTGTCAATAGGCATCCATAAACTAAGTCTTGTTTTTTATTCCCTAGCCTCCGTTATTTTTGGGAATCCATGAGACTCCATTTTAGTAATGGAATGCCTCACAACGCCCACACTCTCAACCACAAAAAATGAATTCTAACCTTTTTTATTTTGGTTAGGATAACTTTTGGCACTGCTATGATCAAAGTCGAGTACATTGGAATAGTATCCAACACTGACTTTAGCAAGACTAATATTCCACCCATTGAGAGAAAAAAATGAATTCTAACCTTTTTTTTATTTTTGTTAGGATAACTTTTGGCACTGCTATGATGTAAGACGAGTACATTGGAATAGTGTTTGACACTGAGTTTATCAAGACTAATCTTCCACCCCTCGAGAGAAATTTGTTAATTGAGTGCATTACTCGATCTTCAACATTCTTATATAACCACATCCAATATACGAATCTATAATTATTGGGTTTAAGGATAAACATCACGTACTTGAAATCGGTCTCTATATCCTTCCTAAGGAAAGGGAGGAGGTCTCCAATTTGTTGATTAATATTGTCAGGAAAACAATGGGAAATTAAACTTGATACCTCGAAGTTTAATTCCATATATGTAGCTTTGAAATAGAGGTTCAAAACTCGTTTTAAGGTACAAATATCCTGCATATACCCTTGGGAAAATCATACCACGTCGTCAACAAAGATACAATGTGAAATACATTATTGTTCTGTTACCTTAACTCCTTTAAGGCTTCAATTTTCCTTGGCATCCTTAATCAATTTACTCAATGCTTCAGCCACTATAAGAAATAAGAACGGAGAAAATGGATATACTTGTATCACTCGATGTGATGCTCAAAATAATTTGGAAGGGCCTCCATTGATGAGTGTGGGAAAGGAAACTAATTGAATTCTATTCAAACTGAAGAGTAGAATATTACACAAAAATGATGGCATCAATAAAAATCTTGAACTAATGGAATGAATACATATAAATAAAACAAGCGTGTCCCAATACATACAAACTAACTTGATCATAAATTCAACGAGTTGATATAATATCTAAACCACACACCAAAATAAGAAAAAACTTAGTTGAACCAATCTTCTCAAATCCAAATAGCTAAAAATACCCTAAATAATAAACTAAGATAAACATTATCTCTAACACTCCCCTTTAATATTTATCTTGAATCTTCTTGAGCTGGCTTATATTGTCTTTCTCTTCGTGTGGATTATGTCCTCATCTTTTGTCATCTTAATCCTTTGTCTTGCGTTATCTTTCTTTTTTGTCTTTCATATGGTTTGATGCATTGTCTTTACTTGGGATCTCTTCATTATGGGATTCATTTTCAAACTTGTTTCTTATTCGTCTTGTACCTACATGAACTATTTACTGCAAACAACTGAGCATTGATGTCCATATAAAAATAAATCCATCTACCAAGATACATAGGTACCAACTGTTGTTCTCACTAGTTCTGTAGAAATATTTTTCACCTACATGGTTCATCAACATATTAGACTCTCCCTTAATCATAACTTGGTCCATCACATTATGAGATAAATGTTGATGAATGCAGCTATGTGAGACATTCTCCAGATTTCAAACCTGTGAGGTGTGGATCATTTCATCTATGTGAAGTCTTTCTCTTAGCTTACAAACATGAGAGAAATCCCCTAAGAATGGTACGCGGTTTCTGCCTGCGACAGATATAGGAACGTAGAGATGACCTCCTCCATTCAGAGAGTGAGAAGAACTCCAGATGATTATCCAGTGGGAAAGGTGATTTGATGAGTTGGACGTGCCTATGGCTAAGCACAAGGTGAACGTGTGAAATCCCAAAGTGTTGGGTGCATCGTCATGTGAACAAAAATGAAGATGATGTGGTAGCCTCCTCTGAGCAGCCGAGCTGATGAGAAAAATCCATATGATTCTCCTGTGTGAGGCAGTGGGAAAGAATATCTATAGAGTGGACATCCCTGTGGATGAGCACATGTGAACATCTATAGATGTGGTTCTTCTGTGTAATGCAGTGATCCAGAGCTATGACATCCCTATGGATGTGCCCCTAGTGGATGAGCACTAGTTGGTGTATCTGATCCTTTGCTATATGTTGTTCAAGATTCAGACGTGCTTGTAACTCTAATCGTTATGTAAAGGGTACAGGTCAGTCCCACCGTAATGTGATTAATAATAAATGTAAAAGATAATTAATATGGTTAATATTAATTATAATAATAATTATAAAGTGACTAATTAGAGAGGTCAGCCCTCTTGATCCAATAGACTCCTTTGTTGATTGTACAAGTCTAATATAAGTAAGGGATGATTTCCCATTGTGGAATCGTATATTTCTTGTGAGTTTGGAAATTTCAGCAGATACATCTACTTGGGAAATGGTGTGCACCTCTCTTGGGCGCTAGTTTTCTAGTGTTTGAAGAACCCTCTTATGTCCTAGGTATTTCTTGGTGGTGAAGGTATTTTTCTTGAAGAATATAGCAAAGTATTTGGATGGGTTTTATTCCCTTTTTGAGAAGGGTTTCCTAGGATAATTCGTGTGTACTTGTGCATGGTGTTTATTCTTGTGATCTTGGTTGTTGCAACATTATTGTTTATGGTTAAGTGAAATTCTAAAAATGGAATGAACTTCATGCTTAACCTAGCTTATGAAAAATCAACATGGTATCAGAGCATAGGTCTTGAAGACCCCATTGCACAAGCATCTACCAGACTCCTCTCTCTTTTGCAGAACCGTATGGCCCTCCTACGGTTTCCAGAAAATTCGTATGGCCTTCCTTTATGGGGTGTTTCATCCCTTAAACAATTTAACGTTGGGGATAATTTTGGGATAGGAGAGTATGGAATCCTCCAGCGCATCTCGAGAGACTCTCAAAGTGACATTCCGAGCATTTTGAAATTTTGGCCCTAGGGTTTGTAGGGTCTCACCAATTTCTACAGAAATTTCAGAATTAGGGTTTCTCCAAACTCATTGAAGGAGCTCTTCAGCTCACCAATGTTATAATATCTCTCAAGGGCTTATTTTTGGAAGTCATAAGTCCAATAAAACCTAAAAGTGCTAGCCTAGTCGTTAGGTTTTCTAGCCTAGTTGACAAAGGGTTGCGAAGAATCTAAAATTATGATGAACAAAAGCTATGATGGAGGATAAGCTTGATGGATCAAGCAAATTTAAATTTCTTGAAATACAAGGCTTCAGAGGAAGACTTATTGTGGGTAATACAAAAGGGTTTACCAGATACAACTATCAATGATTGGAAGGAAGATAACGTCAGAACAAGGAAGCCAATCACCTACTCAAGCCCTCACTTTGAAAGGCCAACTTCAAAATAAAAAAGACGACAAAAGGTGACATCATGACTATATTCTTCATAAATATATCAGAGGATAAAGATCAACCAAGAGCCATTGGAGAAATAATATCAACATCCTCAGGTATGCACTTGTATATATTATTTGTATCATTATCATGAGTGAAATTGCAGGAGGAAGGAACCTTTGCTGAAGTCATGGATCTAGAGGGATCTCAATGTATTCAGAGAAACAAAACACTCAGAGTAAATACTCTAGGTTTGATTTTTGTAATTTTCATTCATATAACCTATATTTATAAAAAAATTCTACATTACAAGTAGCTGTTGTAGTTGTTAAAATATTCCTTAAAATGTTTTGATTCTAGAGATGTACTCATTATTCTCCTTTAGGAGATATTGTTGTGTTGGTTCTCTTTTTTTGTTGTTGTTCCAGATAGGTTAACAAGAAAATAAGATGATTATCCTTCAGAGGGAGTCACTTGAATCAGAAGGAGCCAAAACCACTTGATAAAGAAGAAGAATAGAACCATCATTGAGACAACCAATGCTATAAAGCATGATCATAATATTTCTAGGATTCCATGGAAAGAAGCATGCATGACACAGCATATGTGTAGAACAAGAGTCTTAACCATACTTTGAAAAACATAACTCCTGAAGAAGTCTTCACCGGAATGAAGCTTGAGATTGAACACTTCAGTTTATTTGTGTGCCCAATGTATTTTCATGTACCCAAAGAGAAGAATTCCAAGATAGATCTTTTAGAAAGAAAGGATACAGTGAATCTTGAAAGACATCCCTAGTCAGAGACAGATTGAGACAACCAAAGATGTTTTCCTTGACGAAGAGACAGTTTTTCAAATACTCATAGAATCTCAAATGGATATTGATAATGAGACAATACCCTCTCCCCCTTCATCAATTCAGAGGGAGACAAACATTACTCTGGGTTATCCAAGATCTCTAGTTGATATGTTCATAGATATTGCAGTAAGGCATAAAGTTCCTACCTAGACTCACTCTGCAAGAGGCAAAGAAACATTCAAGCCTCTCAAGGCACATTCCAAGAAAGAAAAAGAGATTTTCGAGCTATCCTTTGGTCATGAGCCACTTCATTGATGTTGAGACTCCTTGTCTTAGAGAAGCAACAAGAGAACCAGTATGCAAGATGCCATAACAGAATAATACTAGTATATCTTAAAGAATGATGCATAAGATATTATTCAGGGACCAGAAAGGGAAGTATGTGGTAAATTCCAAGCATATCTATAAGATCAGGAATGCAGTTGATGGAAGTGTCAATAAATACAAAACAATATCTATAGCCAGAGGTTTCTCATAAACAGAGGGAGTTGTCTATGATGAGACACTTTACCGAGTGAACTTGATACACTTCCATCTGTACTACCATCCATGAATTGGAAACTATTGTAGATAGATATATTCTTGATGAGTTTTCAATAAGAGTGTTTTTGATCCAAACCTATACAGTGTTGGTGACGAGAAACTAATCCTAATAATTTATTCAGAAAGCGTTGTTGTTGGATACAAGTAATCCTTAACTTCTGAATTTGAGATGAAGAATCTGAGTATGATGCACCACTTATTGGGACAAGAAGTATGACAAAGGACCAATAAGATTTTCCTGAGTCAAGAAATATATACAGTGAAAATATTAAAGAAGTTCACTATGATAGAATGCAAAATCCACCATGATGGATTTAAATAAAAAGATTAATGATGATTAAGACGAGACTGATCCACATCTGATTGGATCACTAATGTATCTGGTCAACAACATACTTTATTCATACCATGCAGTGAATCTTCCTAGTCATTTCATGAGTCAACCAAGACAGACTCACTAGACAACAACAAAACATGTATCGAAATATATATGATGCACAGTTGGATATGGCATGAGATATGCCTCCATTATAAACTTGAGTTTGCAGGATACGCTGATTCAGATTGAGAAGAAAGTACAATGAACCGAAAAATCACATCAGGTTGATGTTCTATCTTGAAGTTTTCCATGGTTTCCTAATGCAACAGGAAACAAAACTTTGTAGCCTTGAGTACCACAAAGGCAGATTATATAACATCGAGTGTGAGAATAAATGTGGCTTCACAAGATTCTGACAGATTTACTTGACCATGAGATGGATCATATGATGATAACCAAGAGACATGAGTAAAGCTCCTTGAGAACCCAATTTTTCCTGATGGATCGAAATATGAGATGAAATATCCTTATTTGAGAGATATGATGCAGAGGAAAATCATACACATGTAGTACCTTCCTAAACTTGAGTAGATTGCAGATATATTCACCAAATCAACTTCATGAAGAATGGATACCTATTTGAGAGGGATTTTCGATAACTCCAGCCAAGACAAAATTTAAAATACATCCATGTGAGACCTGGAATGATAAATAATGCCTCCCTAGATGAGAGGGAGTGTTGATGAATGCAGCTATGTGAGACATTCTCCAGCTTACAAACCTATGAGGTGTGGATCATTGCAGCCATGTGAAGTCTTTCTCTCAACTTACAAACCTAATAGAAAGCCACTAAGAAGGGTACATGGTTCCTTCCTGAGACAGAGCTAGGAACGTAGTGATGATATCCTCCATTCATAGAATGAGAAGAACTCCAGATGATTATCCAGTTGGAAAGATGATATGATGAGTTACACGTTTGTGTGGCTGAGCACAATGTGAATGTGTGAAATACCAAATTGTTGGGTGCATCGTCATGTGAACATAAATGAAGATGATGTGTTATCCTCCTCTGAGCAAAACAATTGATGAAAAAAATCCAGATGATTATCCCGTGTGAGGCAGTGGGAAAGAAGATCTATAGAGTGGGCATGCTTGTGGATGAGCACAGGTGAACGTGTGTATATCTGGTTCTTCTATGTAATGTAGTGAGCCAAAGCTATGACATCCCTATGGATGTGCCCCTAGTGGATGAGCACTAGTGGGTGTATCAGATCCTTTGCTATATGTTGTTCAAGAGTCAGACCTACTTGTAACCCTAATTGTTATGTAAAGGGTATATGTTGGCCCCACCTTAATGTGATTAATAATAAATGGAAAAGATAATTAATATGGTTAATATTAATTATAATAATAATAATTATTATTATAAAGTGACTTGGAGAGGTTGGCCCTGTTGAGCCAATACATGCCTTTGTTGATTGGAAAAGTCTAATATAAGTAAGGGATGATTCCCCATTTTGGAATCATATCTTTCTTGTGACTTTGGAAATTTGAGCAGATACATCTACTTGGGAAAAGGTGTTAAGAACCAAACATCAATATAGGATAGAAAAACCTCAAAAAAAGTACTCAACGCCTTGAAAAAGAGATAATTTCAGATAATAAGTCTCTTCGAGGGGGGAAACTCCTTTTACCCCACTTAAATGTTCAAGTATAAGATGATTCAAAATGAAAATGTCTCCTTGGTATATATAGGATACTAGGAGATATAATTACAACTAATGGCCTAAAGCCGACATAAATAAAATAACATTACTAATATAATATGCCCCAATTAAGGGGTAATGAGCCAATATTAGGGATTAACATGCCCCTCCCCTTGAGACAA
>SNQJ01S0033554.1:2698-29868 GCA_010110895.2 Picea sitchensis | reverse complement strand
TATCTACAAGCATACACCATAGTCACCGAGAATGAAGGATTCATCATCTGCAAAATCATGAGGATAGTTCCCACATTAGATGTGAAGCGAGATCCAAGGGGCTAACAACCATGAACAAAAAATCCTAAAAAAATAAAAAAAAATTAGGCTTGAATCCTAATCCCCAAATCATCCACACATGCCATCGAAGTCAACCAAATATCCACCAGGAAACAACTCACAAAAAATACAACCGCTATAGCACCACATTTCCATATCTTTAGTTGTGAAAAGGCATCCTCTGTATCATGAGGAAAATGTAGCCAAAGAACAACATTGATTTGTGTGTTAAAAACTCCATCCCCTAAACCCTAAAATGCTTCCATGCCTAGTAGATAGATTGATTAAATCTATTGGTCCACTTCCAAAGCTATGATTCAACCATAGTCGAAAAAGCACAATTTCCTGAAAAATGATACCACCAAATGTAATGAGGGTGATGGACAACAAATTAGTCGTTAAGCATCCAACCAATAACGAGAAAATTGCATCAACAACTCCAAAACCAACCATAGCACCTCCAACCCTTGATACACCAATTACAGGGCTGACAACATATTTGGTGAACTCTGCCAAATGCTTGTTCAAGGACTTACAAATATCATGCAATCCCAGCACCAAATCCATCAAGGGAGGTTCCTGCAAGGGCGATCTATTTCTAAGTCATTCATTACCGAAAACAAATCAAATATGACCTAAGTGTCTGAAGCGCTCAAGTCAAGTCCAGCACTCGAGAGTCCATGGGTAGGGCAGATTATGCACCGGAGTCCAAGCAACAGTGTTGAGGCAAGTATGGATCTCTTTCCACAGATCGAGGAAGAAACCACGACCAAGGTAGAAACCAGCACAGAAGCCACAATACAAGAAACTAATGCAACATACAAGACAATACATCATAATACCATCAGCCAAGCGTCGAGCCAAGCCACAAGGTACAGGTGTTCTATTTTCACTACGCTCATAGCCCAATTTCCAAGCTTTATGTTACAAGTCAAACAACCAACACACATCAAATCCCAACACTAAGACCAAGGTTTCACAGGTATTGCAAGGCAAGGTTCGCGGGCAACAAACGCCTTTGGTGGTCGTTCCCAACTGCATGGGGCGCCCCCAATCCTTGAAGAAATGGGTGATAACAGACCAACTACTGCATTGCGATGACATAGCCACCATTACCCTTGCGCTTCGATTACCATTACACTACGTCGCCCCTTTGACAGAAGTTACCTCATAAACCCCGACCTGCAGAAAGAAAATTCGCCCCTCGGACTCTTCGGGCTTACTGTTGGTGGATCCTCTCTTCAATCTTTCCTCCATTCAGAGGGCCATAGACAAAATTTTCTTTGAAGATCTAGGGTTCGAGTCCGTCTACGTAGAATATTATCCCTCATTGGTTCATTTATACGAGGGGAGTAGGTTGCCTATCATCCTTTTATCCTGCACATAGTGCAGCCTCATGGTGGATTGTCGCTTCTCCATCACCCATGTGCACTATCACATTTCCAACGACCATGCACCAAGCCAAGTCGAGGAAAGAGCCCACGGGTCATCTATGTGCACAATGCATTCACGCTCAGTTCCAGAGTGGGGGGAATTGTATGCATGGCATGCCCTTTGTTCATAATGCACCATAATACACTAGACAAAGAGCTTAAGTCTCACACCAGAACACTAAGGGAGGAACCAACAGGGGGAGCGCAAGCAGCCATAGCTAGGAAGAAAAAATTTTGTCCAAAAAAGAGCTCTCTAGAGAGAAAATCCAGAAAGTGTGATGGAAAAGTGAGAGTTTAGGGTTTAGGTGCTAAGAGCGAGGGTGGGACATGTGGGCCTCATGCGAGGACCCATGAAACCTTAAACGCCACCAACTTGGTCTCGGGCATTGTGGTTTTGTTTTGGCACTTTGCCCTTGGTTCTACGCTTAGATATTAGGCCTTTATTTATTTTTTATATATATTTTTATTTTATTACTTGAAAACAATAATATTATTATTTGAAAATAGTAATTTTATTTGAAAATATTAATATTATTTTGTAAATATTTTAATAATAATGTTTTCTAAACTATAAAAATAAATAAAAAATAAAAGATAAATATTATTATTAATAAGTAATGGAATAAATAAGTGTGTAGGAGTTTTAATTTAATGATAGATGATAAGATTAATTTAACAATTAAATTAATTGATTAATTACTATAATCAATTAATTTAATAAATCAATTAAATACTTTAATGATTTATTAGTTAACCTAATAATTAAATTAACATTATAAAGTTATAATGTTAATAACAGGTTTCTAACCTATGTTATTAATATAAATATACCTATGGGTATATATATGATTAAAGAATGTAATAGTGTTATACTATAATTAATATTATAAATATTAAAGGTCCTTGTAGAGTAGCAGGAGTTTGACACATGTTGTGGTGAATAGTTAGGGTATAATAGAAGGCATTACATAGGGGGTCCAATGCACATTAGCGAATGCGTTATAGGGATGGAATAACTGGAAAGGAGAGTAAGTCAATAGTTTATTTAGGCGAAGACACCAATATTAGATGCTTTAACCCTCACCTAGCCTTACCCTAAAGAGAGTAACGTCTATTTACAAGCAATTAAAAAAAAACTTACACCTAACCCTATGTTTACAAGTGTAAGTTGAAAGAATGTGAACTGCCTTAGACTCTTCCCTAACAAGCATTTGGTTTGATGCAGATTCAATTATTCAAGATTCTTAGGACTCGGGGAAATCGAGGCCGAGGGGCATCATCGCAAGGACCGCCAACATCGGCGCTATCGCCACCATCGCCTGAATTAAATCTCATTTTGTGCTATTTGGAGGATATTAATGAGACTTTAAAGGGGCGTCAGTCAGCAGCTATCGAAGTGGAAACCCCACCATCTAGAGTGGGTAACCTTGAAGCATTGAGGGATTCAGAGGGAGGGCCTCCACCTGGGGACATCACTAGAGAACTACAGAAGATCAAACTCCCAGAGTTTGTCGGGGGTCGTGCGAGTGAACATGCAGAGGCATGGTTGGAAGGAATGAAATGATGTTTCACATTAATATACTATGCTTCCACATCAAGGGAGAAAATAACAATCTTTCAGTTGAGGGACAATGCCTTGAACTAATGGGGTAACCTGGAGAGGTAGTTCTACCTTACTCTAGACATCATCTCATGGGAAATTTTTGAGGAAAGGTTCCGGAGGAAATATTTGTTGGCTTACTACGAGGACCAACAAGTGGGATAATATCATGCTCTAGTTTAGGGAAACAGAATCGTGGAAGAGTACGAGATCATGTTCATGGAGTTGGTAAAATATGACTTGTACATGGATACTGATCAACAACATCTAGAACATTTTGTCTATGGGATAAACCCTAAGATAAGGGCCATGGTACAAATGTGGAAAATGTCGTTAGTAGTGGAAGAAGTTGAAAATTCACGTTATGCGAAGGAGCATATAAGCTTAAACGAAGGTATGAGATTGACCTTTCCACATGATCCTGGATTCATGGGGAAGGCCCCTAGGACCTTCTCCAGGGGAGGGAGCTCTAGGCCACCTCATTATGGTAATAGAATCACACCAAGGAAATTTTCTACAAGTATTTCAATGGCAGCGAGTGCACCATCCCACTCATCACCAACAACGCAGGGAGGTCCATGACCTTCTCAGGGAGCAGCAAGTAGGGGTAGGGGCTCTAGGGGAAGGAATTCATTTCTAAGACTGTCACAGGGCAGTGCATAGGTTCCATCTCGTGTTACATGTTGGGGATGTGGAGGACCCCATGACCAACATGAATAAAAAGAGTTGCAAGTAGGATTTGTGCATAGAGAAGGAAAGGCCCCAATGGGAAGAGTAAGTAGTAGCCACCAGATTTATGCACCAGCTAATAATCGCCAAGCAAAACATCAATCCAATGTGGTGGAGTAGTCAGGTATGCTAAATTATGTCAATGTTAAAATTTTGTTTGATTCTGGTGCTATAGATAGTTTCATTTCACCATATGCATTATAAAAGTGTGGGATGGCAGCCTACGAGAATGATGAATTTAAACAAGTCGAGATGGATTCGGGGGAAAAACAAGTGGTAGGACCTAGCATTGATAATTGTCTAGTAGATCTAGGAGTGTGTACTACTAGGTTGAAGGTATACGTCACTGCTCTGGGGACGTATGACCTAATCATTGGAATGGATTGGTTAGAATCCCATTGAGCTATGGTAGATTGTTTCACGAAAAGGGTGCTTTGTGTTGACAAAGAAGGAAGGCTAGTAGAGATCCACGGTGTATGGAGGAAGGTGTCTCTATGCTTTATCTCGACCATGAATTTTAAACGTTGCATGAGGCAAGGGTGTCAACTATAAGTAGTGGAAGCAGTCAATGAAAGGAAAGGACCCTCCTTGGATCAGTACCCAATATAGATTACAGGAACTTTAACTGTGCTATAGTGAAAAATAGTTACCCAATTCCACAGATAGATGATCTCTTTTATAAGATGAAAGGAGCAACGGTGCTATCCAAAATTGATTTGCGATTAGGGTATCACCAGTTAAGGATTAAGGAAGGCGATATTCCTAAAAATTCTTTTCTAACTCGTTTCAGGCATTATGAGTTCGTTGTAGTACCTTTTGGTTTGACCAATGTGCCAACAGTATTCATGAGCCTCATGAATGGTGTATTCCAAAAGTACTTAGACCGCTTTTTGTAGGTCTTTCTAGATGATATCCTCATCTATTCCAAGAACTAAAGAGAACATGAGGAACACTTTTGAGTAGTGTTGTCCTTCCTTAGAGAGAACAAATTGTATGGAAAGTTGTTGAAGTGTTCTTTATTCCAAAAATAAATTCACTATTTAGGTAATATCATTTCCACTGAAGGAATGTCTGTGGACCCAGAAAAGGTAAAGGCGATTATGGAATGGCCAGTGCCAAAAAATTCTCAAGAGGTAAGAAGCTTCATGGGGCTAATAGGTTATTATCATAGATTTCTTGAAGGGTTCTCTAAAATAGCAAAACCCATTACCACTTTTTAGCGCAAGGGGGTCAGGTATGAATGGACAGAAGAATGAGATAGTTCATTCATCGAGCTTAAGAGGTTACTAACTAGTGCACCAATTCCACGAGTGTCGGATATGGAAAAAGACTTCACAGTTTATACGAATGCCTCAAGTCAAGGGTTGGGAGCCGTGATAATGCGGGATGGAGGAGTGATAGTGTATGCATCGAGGAAGTTGAAGAAACATCAGGATATTTACGCTACTCATGATTTGGATTTGGCAATAGTAATTCTAAATCTGAAAATTTGGAGCCACTATCTAGTGGGGTGGAATTTTGAGATCAAAATGGACCATGAAAGTTTAAAACATCTCTTCACTCAAAGGGATCTCAATGCCAGGGAGAAGCAATGTAGTGAGTTTATGAGTGAGTGCTATTTTGGAATTTCATACATCAAGGGAAAGGAAAATGTGGTCACTGATGCCTTGAGTAGGAGACCACATATCTTCTCCTTGGTACCCTTAAAAGTCAATCTTAGGGTGCAGGTGTTGGGGAAAATCCTTGGAGATAGTTTTTATTTAAAGGTTACTTCAACCATCCATAGTGGGAGGCAATTAGATCAAAAGTATGAAGGATATAGCCTGGAAGAAGATGGACTATTAAGATATCAAGGAAGGATGTACATTCCCGAAGGAGGGATATTTGAATCATCATACTCAAGGAATCCCATAGAGAACTTTATTGTGCACATCCGGGTGTGAATAAAATGTACGCAGACATGAAGACGTTTTTCTTTTGGGTATGCATGAAGCGCTATGTAGTCCATTTCGTCGCCAATTTCCTACAGTGTCAACAAGTGAAATCTGACCACCACCACCCAACAGGTCTTCTACAATCACATGATGTTCCTATGTCCAAGTGGGAAGTCATTTCTATGGATTTTGTTCTGGTATTGTCACTCACATCGCATAAACACAATGCCATTCTTGTGATAGTTGATAAGTTGACCAAGAGTGCTCATTTTATTTCGGTTAACACTTACAATGTCACTGATGTGGCACATGTGTTTGTAAGTGATGTCATCTATTTGCATGCGATACCCAAGAAGATCATTTCAGATAGGGAATCCATATTCACTTCTAGGTTTTGGACAAGTTTGCAGTCAGTGTTGGGGACTCATTTGAACTTAAGCAGACATTATCATCCTGAAAGAGATGGGAAAACCGAGAGAGTAAATCAGGTTATGGAAGACATGCTCAGGAGGTATGTTAAGGATAATCAAACCCATTGGGAGAAGTACCTAGCTTCGGTAGAGTTTTCCTACAATAACAGTTTTCATAGCTCCATCAAAATGACACCCTACGAAGCTTTGTATGGAAGGCCATGCAGAACATCATTGAGTTGGGAAAGGTTATAAGATCGAGTGACAGTTGGGCCAGAATTGATTCAAGATATGGAGGAACAGGTGATTCATATTAGGAAGAGGCTAAAGGAAGCACATGATACACAAAAAATTTATGTTGATGCACATAGGACTAACCGAAGTTATAAAGTGGGAGATCACGTTTTCATTCATATAAGACCTAATAAAAGTACCATTCGCTTTGGGAAGGGGAAAAAGTTTTCACCTCGATTTATAGGACCATTCAAAATCCAAGAAAGAATTGGACCCATTTCCTATCATCTCGTACTGCCACCCCACTTGCATAAAACTCATAATGTTTTTCATGTATCTATTCTATGTCATTATGTTGTTGACAAATCTCATAAACTGAATTGGAAGGAATTGCAGGTATTGGACGCGGGAACATCATGGTAGAACCATTACACATATTGGATCGTAGGGTCCAACATCTCAGGAACCATCTAGTAGACCAAGTTAAGTTCCAGTGGGACAAGTATAGTCCATGATATGCTACTTGGGAGGATGTTGAGACATTACGAGGAGATTATCCCTCACTTTTTTTACCACCTCAAGAATATGTTTCTTGAAGTGTATGTAATACCACCTTTTGACTTGGACAACCACGATTACCTGAGGCCTATTCACCTTTATTTTCTATTCACTGTGAAACTATTAATGATACACTTGAACTTTTAAGACGTATGAATCTATTTGAATGAAAATTCTATGAATGTTTAACTTTATTTGAATGATGAATATTATGCAATCTATTATGTGAATATCATTTCTATGAATGTTTAACGTTATTTGAATGATGATGGATATTATGCAATCTATTATGATAATGTAAATTCTATGAATGTTTAATGTTATTTGAATTATGGGGATATTATGCGATCTATTTCTAACTTGAAATTTTTGAAATTTAAGGTTCTTGGTACATGGATACCGAATTGGGATTATGGTTGAATGCGTTTATATGATGATAATGCATAGATATGTATGAGTTTGTGTTATAGACTAATTTGTAGGTCAATGGGATATGAAATAGCCAAAGAATAATGATAATAAAAGTTTATGTCGTGAACACCGACCGAGAAACAATATGGTATGAATCTTTATATGTGAAATTATGTTGGCTTGAATGCATTGCTATGATATATGGACCAATGCAGGTTTTTCAGGTGGTGAGACTACCTAAAACTGAATATACGATGACAAAATTGCCAGCAACATAGTGCCATTGTATATTCCATGGTAAGGTGTGGACCCTAGTCCTATTAGAAGGGATGGAGGCATTTTCCACCATATATCCTCTAAAACCTGGAGTCATGGGAGGACGGTGTTAGCTCATGCTCCTTTAGACGTGTGATGATGACTGTCAGTTGCCTGTTGGGGAAGCTTGGTCAAGAGAGTGACACTTCTGCGTACGGGTTCTATTTGGAGTTAGGTAAATATAGTTGACGCTCAAAGATAGTCCAGCAAAGGAAGGATAGGGATGGAAGACGAAAGTAAGTTAGGGAGAAAGGATGAATAGAAATAGTTGAGAGTGTATGGGGATTTTGCCTTATAGTGGAATGTATTGTTTTCCATTTTTGAAAAGAGAATATGTAAATATGTATATTTATAATTGCTTAACTAAACTACAATTATCTAAATGAACGTTGTTGTGCTAAATTATTATAATTAAGGGATTTTGCAAACATTTTAAATAGTTTACTATCTTTTATGAAATGAATGGTTTTGTTGATTATATTGGATGCATACAAGAATTACTATAGGTGTGATAATTATTGTCATTAGTACATGTGCAAGCCTTGTATGTGCTAGTTACACATGCATTTCTTGCACATGTACACTAGTATGTATAAGTTTTTTTTGTTTTTCTTACTGATAATGTTGTTTATTTGATGTGGATGTATGAACCATGTGTCATTACCCTTGTATTGTAAATTATTCTAACTTAGAGATGAATTTTCCTGAAGGGTGGGTGTATGTAACAACCCTAATTAACTATGTAATTATCATGAATGATAAATATGAATTTAATTAATTATTAAAATATATTAATGAGTCTTTATTATTTTATTATTAAAAGGTGTGTGAATTAATTTATGAAGGGATAAGGTTGTTGGGAATTAATGGGGGCATAAGATGGTTGAGAATTAATGAGGGGGAATTGAGAGAGGAGAATAAGGAAGAAGGGGAGGAAGGGGATTATTATTTCTGTTTGAGGATTTCTAAATTGTAAAGGAGGGACAGGAGGAGGAAATTGGAGGAGTGATTTTGGGGAGCTCTCACACGGCACTAGTGTTGCTAGGAATTGTGGGCTCGGAAGCCAGGAAACTACAAGGATTCCTGGAGCTAGGGAGTTGGAGAGGTTGTTCTGAGCTGGTCGGTAGGTTAATATTCAGTATGGGAAAGAACAAGGGAAAGAAAAAGAACAAGATTAGACATAAAAGGGACTAGATAAACCAACCTGTAGGTGGAGGTATGTATTTCATTGTTGTTATTATCATTTTTCTATTGTTGTTTATCTTTATTGTACTACTGTTTATCATTATTTTGTTGTTGTTGTTTATTCATGGTTTCTTCCAAGTATAATAGAGTCATTAAAATAAATCCTAAACTGAAATTTAGAAAACCTTTATTTAGTTTGAGTCTTGAAAATAATCAGGCTCTTCATATGGGACCCTATCAAAATAAGGCCCGTATATGTTTAGACTAGAAATGGCAGTTATGTGTTATTTTACCTCTAATTTTACTGAAACTGTTGAGTTGAGAGGTGACATTGAGAGAGCCTAAGAAAAACCACACGAGTGTCCCTTTCATCCTTAGAATAAAAAACTAGAGAGGGACTCTGAAAGGGAAGGGACTTTGAGCAATGTAGTAGAAATGGGTATCACACCCATTTCATAACTTGACATTGACTTTGGAGCTTCCAGGTAGCGCAAACCTTCGTTATCCATTTGTGTCAACATAGTACCACAACCAAACCAATAATTTGATCCTCCATGTTCTAAAAGGTGTCCTATTTGATGATTGACTACCATATCGACTTTTTCCTTTCGTGCTTGAACACATCTCTTAGCATTATTTCTATGAGAAGAACCAGGGCTCAAGCCAGCGTCTATTTCTTCGCGCTCTAGATCTTGTCATCATTCAAAGGACTAGCTCTTTCCATCATTCAAAGGATAAGGTGATAGAGACAAATCATTATCCGAGTGTGTGCGAAATGGAGTAGGTGTAGTAATTGTTTCCTTAATTGAAATTGTGTCATCCATCCTACCTTCCATTTTTTTGTAACTTGAAATAAAATGATCTAAGCCCACCTAGGTCATCATACTATTAGATTTATCTATTTATGATATTTAAAGTGTCATGAATATTCCATTAGAAGAATTTGTCACAACAAACATAATAAAATAAAACTAAAACCTACAATATAAAGGTGAAATTGCTTTAGAATCAAGAATCTTCAGTTATTGTTTTTTTGCTTATACATAAAAT
This sequence comes from Picea sitchensis, assembly GCA_010110895.2. Taxonomy (NCBI): domain Eukaryota; kingdom Viridiplantae; phylum Streptophyta; class Pinopsida; order Pinales; family Pinaceae; genus Picea; species Picea sitchensis. The sequence goes on along the minus strand of SNQJ01S0033554.1, from coordinate 19,910 downwards.
ATAGGAGATCAAATATTTTAATAGTTATTTTTGTGGTTGACTCCACTATTCTTGTTTTAAAATCAAACATAACAAATAAAACTGAAATCTATAATATAAAGGTGAAATTGCTTTAGAATCGAGAATCTTTAGTTATTGTTTTTTTGCTTATACATAAAATATAAGAGATCAAAGATTTTAATAGTTATTTTTGTGGTTGACTCCACTATTCTTGTTTTAGAATCAAACATAACAAATAAAACTGAAATCTATAATATAAAGGTGAAATTACTTTAGAATCGAGAATCTTTAGTTATTGTTTTTTTGCTTATACATAAAATATAAGAGATCAAAGATTTTAATAGATATTTTTATTGTTGACTCCACTATTTTTGTTTTAGAATCAATTTACTTGTTAATTTATATGTGTATATAAATATACAAATTTGTATATAAAGGTGAAATTGCTATAAAATCTAATCTTTAGTTATTGTTTTTTTTGCTTATACATAAAATATTAGAGATTAAAGCTTTTAATATATATATTTGCTGTGGACTCCACTATTCTTGTTTTAGTATCAATTTAATTAGTTAATTTATGTGTATATAATGTGCAAATTTGATTCACTTTTAAATTTGTAGGTTGACCATATAGTGAACAAGAAGAGGTTAATATATTGAATATTTCACAAATAATGGTTACTTGCATATAACTTCTTAGAGAACATAGATATACCACCAAAATGAAAGTGTTAAGGTCCATAATTGCAAAAAAACACATTTTTGACTAAGATAAGCTTAAAATAATATTTTGCTTGGTAAAAAGGGATAAATTAAAAGTGGTTACTATATTATTATTTGTTAAAAAGTATATAAAAATTAGCAAGTGAACAGAAATTTAATTGAAATTTTAACTATTAGATAAGTATATGGATAGTTTCACATTCGAAATTGAATTCATATGTAAAATCCTCTAGATGTTCTTTGATCTGTTGCCAAGTGAATTTGGAACTCCATATAATTTGAGTTGCAATAGGATAATGGTTTGGGCGAAAATCTTGTATGAATCGGATGACGATAATATTGTCCGCCAACGTAAATGTTGTGAGATAGTCTTCACTCTCCTCACATTCACTTTCATTAGTCCGTCTTCCACATCTCTCATAATTCTACCTGTTCAAGCATATGAAGTTTCCCGAGTGTCAGCCATGCAACAATAAGAATATTTGATTCTATATATATATATATATATATCATTAATTAGTGACGATTCCCAATAGGTGTACACGTAGCCGTTAAATAATATATATATATATATATATATATATATATATATATTTATTATTAATGATCTATTAATCAATTAATGATATTTTAATTATAAAACTTAATTTTATGATTAAAATTTGAAGATGTTAGCATATTTTTTTTTGTCTTTCTAAATTAATGAATGAAATTTTATATTTATAACTTTCTTATATTTTTGAATGCTTAAGTTTTTTTATTTACTTTTTCACATTTACTTAATATTATTAATAATTTATTGTTATTATCACATTTACCTAATTAACAAAGATTAATATATATAAAACACTTAGTTTTCAAAATTCTATATTCTATGATTGAATGGATAACATTTGTAATATTGCTACGTATGTTTCATTTTGGCCACTTTTTTGGAGGATGTGAAGTTTGACGTGGGTTTCAATTAAAAGCATTGGTTAATTGGTTTGAAGGATAACCTAGGGATTTAAAAAAAAACAAATATGGAAAATTTATTGATAAATTGTTTATAATAAACTTAAATGTATTACATTTGGGTTTTTTGTTTTAAATTGGGACTTAAAATTTTCTTTAAACATGCACTTGTTTTAAATTGGGATTTAAACTCGCTCTTCTTGTTTTAAATTGGGACTAATGAATTTCTTGAGACCTACACTTGCATGATTTCTACAACAAAAGCCAATAAGGAATACAATGTCTTGTGTAGGGGAAGCTAATAAGGAATACAAATTATTTGAGGTTAACAAATATAGTTATGGGACGAATAAGATTTCATAAATTAAGAGAAAAAATGTGTTGAAAAAATTGATTGATGGATGTTTCTTTTCATTATTCCCTACCAGAAATAATCTATAAGAGGATGAAGGTGAAGATGATCTATTGATTTTGTATTATGGTGATCCTATAGAAAATATCAACTCATCTCCATCTCTGGAGTATGCAGTTGAAGATGTTGGATTGTGTTTGGATTATGGTGATCTTACAACAAATACTCACTCACCTCCACCTCCTTCTTTTTAAACTTAATTGGCTTCTCATTGACATCTATCATTGGCATCTAGCCATGGTGACAATGACCTTTATAATGAAATACATAGCCACAATTATATCCAGGATGAACACTAATATGCATATTTTATTTACAAACCCTAATTTTAGCTTAAGCCCTAATTAGAATTTGTAAATGAAATACTCCTATCGATGTTCATCAACCACAATTATGTGGTTGTGCTAGTCTTACTTTCTTATAAAATATAATAATTATATATCTACTCACTATTGGAGAATGAATCTGTGTAGTTTATGATACTTTTTGGTGATGAGCTTAGGCAGTGAGACTCATGTAATTGCACAAGAACATACGTAAATGGATTTTTCTTTAATGGTAACTCCTTATTTTGTCTAGCTTGTTCAGGACAAACTCAAAGATTAATAGAAAAACATGCAAAGAAGTGGTCACAATCCATAACATGGCCTTGGGAAGACACTCAACAAAAGAGGAGGAGATCCAATGTGAGTATATCTGTAGGTAGATTATGCAGTTGGCTTATTGGCTAAGTGATATAAGAAATGTACATATCTTGTTTTCATGAGGAAAATTGGAAATGCAATATCTAAGATGTGGGGGAGATGTTGGGCCTCTCATTTGATGCCATTTACATTGCAAATAAACATTTTTTTCCTTGTCATAGCCACTGCACCAGAATTACCACTATTTTTATCACTTTTTTCTATAAAGTCATTCAAATGCTCATGAGTTAATATTATTGGTTTAATTGTGTTTCCCATTGGTTTTTATTATTTAGAATAATTAAAAGTGTGTTTTGTTACTAATCATGGTTTATCAAGCTCATGTCTTATAACCAACATAGATCTCTAGTAACTCGCATCATAGTTCATCATGTTTGCAAGGTGCTGGAATGAAATCCAAGACTACGGTTTTGTCACTGGGAACTTTGGGATGCTCTTTTGATATTTAGCTCACACCCAAGTAGCATGTGTGGACCACCAACTCATCAATAACAATTAAGAAAAAATAAGCAATAGACAATAAACTTCTGAGATAAATTTCAAGTGGAGGTGAATATAGACAATGCAAGACATGAGTTTTTTTGGACATGGATCCAAAGTGAGCACTACACTAGCCATTTTCCAAATTGAGCTATGATTTGGGAGGTATCGACAATTTTCTAATCTGGATTTTCCTATATTTTATGTTGTGATCCAAATTAGGAGCAATTTCAAAAAACCAAAACATGGACAAATATTGGAAAACAAAAACATGGATTTTGTCCATAATACAATAAATTGACAAAGACAAGGGTAATTTATGGAGTTGAGAAATGGATTAGGGGATTTAGGAAGATATTTAATAGGGATTTTCCCAAATTACATGTTGTGCTAAGATTTGAAAAACACCAAAATTATTTGTTTGGCTAAAAATTTAAAGTCTTTTGAAAGTTGGTTCCCACCTCTTATGTATAAATGAAGGTGTGGAGGAGATCAATGTAAGTTAGAGGTTACAAATCATAAGTAATAAGTAAAAAAGATGGGGTTAGAGGAATTAGAAGAGACCTAGATCTAGGTTACATCATATTATTGTACTATTGTTGAACTTCCATTAATACAAAGGATTTCGCTTAGGTTTTGAAGAGGAGAATTCGTGCTCCAATTTACTTTTTAAGTCTCTAAGTTTTTAGGAAATAAGTCTATTGGGAGGGCCCACCAATTTGTTCCACATTTCCCTTTTATCATTGTAGGTTTGGATTTACATCGCAGTAGGTTTATATGTCATTTACATTAGTTTAATTTCAAAATAACTTATTTCTTTCATGAATGTTGTGTGGATTATTTTAGAGGGTGGATCTTACTGAAGGCCATAGTTCATGAGGGAAGTTCTTCTTTTGCTTTTGAATCCCTTGAACACATGACCATTATAGTAGGTGAAATATTGTGATTGGTTCCATTAGAGAAGCCTTGATACTATTGTCCATTATCACATAGCTTAGATTTAATTCTAAATGCTTTCTCTTGTTTGTAGTAATATTTAATTATTTTTTCAATTACAAGAACAATGTCATTTCTCTTGTTTTTAGCAATATTTTTTTATTTTTGCAATTACAGGAACAATGTCACTTGAAGGTAGGAATGAGAACATGTCGCTCATGAATTGATTGATTAAAAGATTGTAACTTGTCTCAACAAAATCTTTGACTTGATTGAGTGAAATATTGTAGCTTTTCTCTAACAAGATATTTTCTTGTTGTTGTAACATAGATCAAATTTTAGATAAAATTCAAAACATTAGTTTTTTGGATCTAGATGTACTCAACTTTTTCCTTAGTTTAAGTTTTAACTCTAGTGTAATTTAATTTTGTGTAAATATATAAATTTTAACTTTAATTAGATTATTGTTAATTTTTCTTTCAAACTATTAGTTATGTTTTATTTTATATTAAATTTTATATTAGAATATTAGTTATACTATGTAGTTATAGGTTTATAATTAGATTTAATTGTATAGTTAGTTAATTATATTAAATTTTGTATATATATAGTTTATTTACGATTAATTATATATAATGTTATATATTATATAGTTTTTATTTAAAATTAAGTTGTTAAATTTTATTAATGAAAAGCGTGTTTTATATGGGTAGGATAGACTTAGTTTCAAATTGACGATCACTATCCATTTCCCATTTCAACTTGCACGAGGTATAATGGGAAGGCCCGAATGTGAAAACTTTATAGACTAAATTAGTACATGCCACGTGTCAAAAAAAACCTATCACATTTATCCTTGGGACCTTTTCAAATCCGCTCGGTCAAATGTGAAAACAAATAAGTGTCTGCCACATATGAAGGTAAAATGATAAAGGTAATTCGGTGTTAACTCGTTGTTATTCTATTTTTCAAAGGTGAAAATTTGAGACTCCAGTTTCAAGTGGCATCTCCTTCTCCACCTTATTAATGACTAGTTGGTTCCAACAACTTCAACAAAGTGAACTAAAATTTAGGGATTGATTCTACTTTCTAATAAATATAGCCTTATTTTCTAATGGTTGATTCTATTCTCTAATAAATATAGTCTTATTTTGTAATGGTTGATTGTATTATGTAAATTAAAGGATGAAAGGTTTTTTCCAACCAATTTTGGATCTAGACATTTTTTTATTAAAAGAAGGAAAACTTGATGGAATCAGGGCTAGATTTTGGAGCTGGGGGAGAATTTTTTGGAACTTTTAGTAAAATGTGAGTTTTATAAGTAATAGATGATTCTTGGTTATGATCTTTGGCATATGAAATCCTTTTCTGTAATTTGTTATTCATTTTTTTCTTCGCTTTTATCAAATGTACATGAGTGATAATTAAGAAAATTTAGTATGACCACTACTGTCTACATCAAGCAAGGGTTTTAGTTAAGGTTTCAAATTTCATCGATTCAATTGTAATTTAAATTTATTACCTGTTTTTTTAATTTTTTAATTTGTTTGTGTTTTGAAATGTAATTTCATATGAACAGATAAATTTCATTTGTATTTGTTTGTGTTTTCATCTATTAGAGTTAATTTTGATATTTTTCTTTATATACATCATTTTATCTTTGATTTTTTTTTCTTTGTGCCAAAGAATTAAGATCTAAATATTTTATGGTTTGAATATTAATGAAATATAATTATCATAAAATATCACAGTCAAATCCAATATCATATTTTATGTTCTTTGAACAAATTTTAAAACTCCAACCACTTGAGATTTAAAATTTCATTAGCATTGTATCCCTAGCCAGAAAATATCTCAAGGAATACAACACTTCTTGGCACCCTTTTCAGGAATTGAATTTAGAAATATTTTCTATGGGTAAACACTTTTTCAATCCTCGCATCAGGAAAGAAAAACACTAGAGAATATCCATAACCTAAGAAAATAACACGAGTAGAAAATCCACGAAAGTTATCTTGTAAGAGAAACCAAAAACATAGACTTATAACTCCACCCACTGCATATTTTACTTCTAAACATGCATCTTCTACTATCCCTAAATCCAAAGGAAAATTTGTTGTTGATCCTAAAGTTTCCATAATAAAAATTCCAATTCCCACAAACCCTTCAAACACTCCAACAATGCCTTCACCTACATCTTCTAAGGAACCTCTTTCACGTTTTCCAAAACTTCTTTTGAGAGTCTCTACACCAAAATCTATCCAATTGTTTCCTGAAATATATATTCAATTTTCTCTTAAATATTAAACCATAGTCTCTCGAATATATTCCACTAAGAATTGTCCATTTGTTTCTCTTAAGTAATCACTCAAGAATTCTCCAAACCTTTCCCCTAAATAACCTTTCGAAGATTCTTCATTTTCATCTATTTATTCAAAGTTTTCCTTTTTAAGTCCCAGAAGTTCTTTTTGGAAAAGAAGAGTCTGTCAAAACTTATATAAATCTCGTTAAACTTGAGAATTCCCAGTTAATACTTGATTCCATGGCTATGGTATGTGTAAATCAACCAAATAAACCAAATCCTCCTCCTCCTCCTCTTAGGGATTTAATAAAGTTGTAACAAGGTGTGCACCGTTAGTTTTAGATGGTAATATTAATGATTTACCAGAAAATGATCTTAAAATCTTACCAAAATTAATGTCAGGTTTATCTAACAAAAACTTTATCTGTAACTGATCTTCAAATTTGGAGTCACGAGGATGAATGTTCAGACAAAGATGTGTTTTATTTACTGTCACCCTCAGGAATCAGATTTGAAAAATTTGTTGTTCTCCCAAGGAAAAAATCACCTTCACTCCTCAGAATCGATGTCAAAATGTTATCACTGAGTAATTTTTTATGACCGAGGAGGCAAGTCATGGAGGTCATCACAAACCAACTTGAGTCTAGAATCTATCCCTTCCAACCAGAGAGGGCTCTCTCTCTTCAAATCAATCACTAAAAGGATTGATTTGAAATTTCATCCAAAGGCTAGATCTATAGGGTAAGACCAAATTTATATAGTTGGTGGCAATGCGGAAAGAAATTCCATTGGGCAATGGAGTCATTGAAAGATCATAAATCAATGAAGGTTTAATTTACACTTGGTAAATTGAAAGGTGACTGATGAGAGGAAAGATAGAAAGAACTCATTTAGGCCAATTAGATATTGTTGTATCTCTGGAATCAAATTTCAAAGACTTCTCATCCAACAAATTTCATTAATATCAAAGAAAAATTACAAATTGTATTCAATAGTATTTTCCTTACACACTTGCCAACCCTAAGTTCCAATAGCTTCATAAAATATATACAAAAATGTCTTTCTATCCTCCAAAAAATTGAATTCAACTACCATCCTAACGTAATTCCATAGTTACAATATATTTTTCTAAAAAATATGAATAAACTTCTAAGAAGGTGTCAAACTTGACTCATTAATTTCACAAAACAACTTGATAGAAACAAATCCTTGAGTCCCTAATATGATGCTCTCAACCATTTCATTTGATGTGGACTAGATGGCACACCTTGCTAACTCATTTATGCTGATTTGGAAGCATTCTGGAAACTCTTTCATAGTAGCACAACAACATTGTTGTGAAACAACTTGACCTATAAGAGAAACGCAATGATGTTGCACAACATCTTCTCTTTCTGCACTTTGCTTATTTTTTATGAACTAGGATGATTGATGATGATGGTTGATAGTGATAGTAACTTCACAATTATGATAGGATTCCCTAGAACCCCTTCACCTTCCTTCAAAACTCATTTGCCTCTCAAAACATAAAACCTTGATATATATGAAACTATCATGAATGATCCCACTTTACCTTTGATCGATAAACTCCTTATGTTGATGCATTCACAATGTCTATCTCATTATCACTCTTATATTCCCATTCAAAACGTGATAAGGAAACTTCATTCTTCTGATTGGAATTGGACTGTTATAGTCGCACAACGTGCATGCTGCACAATTGTAAATTTTTCATTTACAATTCATGATAAAAATGAAGAGTCCAGCACATGGTAGGGAAACAAAATGATCATGTATAATGGTACATCAAAACATTACTGTGCACAAGAAGGAAATATTCAAGTATTTAAGGAATTTTGATAATTAGGGTTAGGGTTTTTTCCTACTGCTAATTGACAAAAATGAAAAATTGATGAATCCAACTCCAGGGAATCAAATTTTTGTTGTTTCAGCAAGCAAATTAAGCTTTCCCTTCACCCTCTTATCTATCTCCCACTGTTTCAAGTTTTTTTTGAGTGTTATGTTCTCTTTTATCAAAATCAATTTTTTTTTATATATGTTCTTCAATTGTTTATGTAGTGGAGGCCCATAATCATCTAAGAGTTCTTTGCATTTCATATTTGTTCTTCTATTCTCCTCCCTCAGTTGGATTATCATATCGTTTGCTTCTCTAAGCTAATTTTTAGTCTTTTGAAAGTATGTTGACCCTCATCATAGGTAGTCCTCTTCTTTTCTATTCTTTTTCATTGGGTCTTTATTGGAGTTTCTTCTTGAGTCAACAACTTTCTAACTGGGGATCTAGTCAAAGGAACACTAGGCTTAGGTATTTCTTTTACCTCTGGAATTTTCTCCACCACCTTCCCTTTACCTTTTGTTTTGGAACTGGTTGGAGTTACAATAACTGATGTTTCACATGTTATTGAGATATCTTTCTTGGAGGCCTGTTCCAAGGATTTTTTCTTCATTTCCCTGTTCTCATGTTGTAATAGTGCTATGACAAAATGGGCTTTCTTTAACTATTCTTGCAAATCAATGATAAGGCTATATTTTTCATTAGGTAGGTCTGTTTTTGTGAAGGTCTCTAGATATTCATCAAGTTCTTGTGATGTGTGCATGGTAGGAATCCTTTCAGTTGTTGACCTAGTAACTAGTTTGCTAGGAACTATGACCACTTCTGGGGAAAATTGGAGATTTTTCCCTTTCATTTTAGAATGTTGACTTACTGTAGTTTACTCAGTTTCCTTTTTCCTCTTTTTGATAGAACTCTCAGGGATATATGTGGTGGTATTTTATACATATGAAGGTGTATCTCTCATGCTCGGTGGGCTGCTAAAAGAATCAATTTCTATATGTAATGATGATACAAAATATTCCCAATCCTGATTCCTCTTTCTGAGCTCTTCTGACACAAACACCTTTATCAATGAGAAATGGAAGAGACTAGGCTCCCCTTGATCTTTCCTGACTTGTACTCTGTCAGACATCTTTCCTAGGCTTCTAAAGAGGTAATAGGGTAGATTTAATGGTTTCCTACCAGTGAAGTTCATTAATATCCATATATGATATTGGTAAACCCTAGTGAATATACCTTCACATGTAAAAAACCTTTGAATTACCCTCAACAAGTTACTATGATTCTCTAGTAGAAGTTATCTGGGTATGGTGTCTCCAAAATTACTATTTCTAAATTCAGGGTTCAAAAATTTATGATAGCAAGCTAGATTGAGTTGGCATACCTTTGAACCATTGCTATCCATGAGCAAGGATGTCTTTTGCAACAGCGATAGTGTCTTTAGAAACATGAAATTGTATGTTTCCCACCTTATCCCCAATGTCATTAAAAATCAATGCAAACTCCTTTCTCACCTGCATGTTGTAGCCTTGAATCTTTTCACAAAACATGATGAAACCTACTTGTTCAAAAGAAACCCTAATTGTTGGATCTACATTCACTAGCCTGAGGTAATAAGGCTCAAATCTAACAATGTATCCACCTTTTTTGTTCCTCCTCCTTCCTTGTGGAATTGTCATGATGTTGGTATGTGTCAATCTCCTTGTGGAAACGAAAAGGAAAGACTGTGCGCAGGGTAAAACAGAACACTTGCAGATGCACAACGAATGATAAAAAATAGGTTTGATGTAGCAAAGGATATGTATTTTAAGGCAAAGTTTGATTTTTTTGGTTCATAAGAAATGTTTTCCTTTAAGACAAATTAAACCACCACTTATTCCCATCATACCTTGTTGTACTTTAATATTCAAATGCACATCATTAGGAAGTTGTCGAGGAACTTGTGTAGCACTATAATTTGTTTGATGATGCCACGTGGCTCCAACATATTTGAGCTCATGATATTTTATGAACCATGACAAGAGGGACTCTAACTGAGCATGATTGGCCATATGACCTCTCATAATTATCCTTTGGTGAGTTGAAAACCCATATTCTTTGACATCAAAACCACATGACTCATGATACAAACTTTATTTTATAACCCTATCTAAGAGAATTCATTTATCACAAACCCATTGACTTATGACATGAATTTATCTAAGAGAAAAAATGCCTTGTTCTTTATAAGACCAAGGCATGACTTTACCCTATAATACATATTTAACAAAGACTCTAACAACCTATTTATAGGACACTAACACACTCAATCTTAAAACATGGCATATGAGGTTAAACATCAAATGTGACAAGTGTTGTTCTTCCTAGGTAAAAAAATATTATTAATAAATGTTGCAACTAATTTGGGTAAATCATTTTTTTTAAATGAAAAATTATTTTTTTTGGAAAAATTAGTTTCTAGATTTTGATTTCCTTCATAAACGAATCAAATAAACAAAAGCAATAGTTTAAAGAATCTTCTCAATTTTTTTCTTGTGAGTTAACTTTTAGTTTTTTTAGTGAGAACAAATTATTATTATTATGGCTGAACACAAAGTAATACAAACAAATGCAATACTATTTGATGTGTTATATATATAACGTGCTACCAGAAGTTCATTCAACAAAATTGTAAAGTTCTAAGAATGTTAGAAAAACAAAATTACCAAAAATAATTATAAAGCGTGCTAATTATATGAGAATGTTACACATAAAATTTAAAAACAATAACAAACTAATAGGAAGATAGGATAATATTCAACTCAATTAATTTAAGTTGAGAACCACAAGCTTGTCTTCGAGCAATTCAACCTCACCTCTCGATATTGGACATGATTGGCTACGATCAAACCATTTGAGAATGCATTTTGAATGATAAATATGTTTCCATGCTAATTGTTTTGCACTATTCTCTTCAATAGGGTATTTTTAGATTTTATTTTTAAGTAAAACTTAAGATAGATACAAGGTGGGGGAAAACATGTGTTTAAAATATGCAACATTTTCAGCTTGGTCAACTTCAAAAAATTCTAGAAATTATAATATACATTCGTTAGATTCAAAATTATAGTCATAAGAAAATAGAGTCTCTGGAGATTGTTGCAGTATATTTCGTTTTTCAAAAACAAAAGTTTAATAATAGATACATTGTTGGGGGAAAAAATAACTCATTATCATTGCTTTCATTTTTAAGGGACATACTCTGAAACAAATGCGAAATTGACATATGAAATCTCAATAAAAATAATTTGAAAAATATTCAATAGAAAGCTAAAAAAATGATTCACAGGTTTTGTTTTTACTATAAAGTGAAATTCTAAATAATACTTTTGTATATCGGAAGTTGAAGAACTTGTGAAAATAAATGTGTTTCTCATAAAACAAGCAAAATAGACACCCATATTCATGATTTTACCCTAGCCATAAAATTATTTTAATTTTCAACTAGGCATTGAGATTCCTTAGAATAACCCACCACCATAGATTCTCTCCATTGAAATTAGCTTACATGCCTACCTATTATCCCAATTTTGTCGTGAATTCGCATGTAGTTGAATTTTTAGAGTTTTTATAAAAATAGAGGACATCTTTCTCTTCTTCTTTTAGCAAGATATAATTGCAAACTTTTTTTTCCAATATGTTGATTACATTCTTCCACTTCGATACCTACGAGCTTAAATTCTTCTGTCAACTTCCATCTTGTCCTTCCTATTTCTTAGGGATATTGGGCTTTGGTATCTTCCAACATGAAAATATTATTCGAGTGAAGGCCTTATAAGAGAGGATGCAAAAGCTTAAATTCATTTTCAATGCCCATTCAATGGTCTTCCCCAAGTTTTACCTTTTTTTCATTACCAATCCTTTATACCATCCAATACCCAACCAAATGAAAGGATTTCACTAATTCCTTCCAAGCAATCGATCCTTTTGAGGACCTCCTCAGTTGTCTCAACTAATCCTCCATTGACAAATTCTGAATATATTTCGATTTCATAACTCTTCCCCATAACGATTTATATTTTAAGGACCTCCTCTAGAGTCTGAACCAATCTTCCACTAACAAATTATGAATATATTTTGATTCCATAACACTTCTCCACAATAATTTGATTTCATAACTCTTCCCCACAATAATTTATTGTGAGTAGTCATCCATAAACTAAGTATTGTTTTTTATTCCCTGGCCTCCATTATTTTTGGGGAATCCATGAGACTCCATTTTACTAATGGAATGCCTCACATCGTCCACTCTCTTGACCCCAAAAACTGAATTCTAACCTTTTTTATTTTGGTTAGGATAACTTTTGGCACTGCTATGATTGAAGTCGAGTACATTGGAATAGTATCCAACAGTGACTTTAGCAAGACCTATATTCCACCCATTGAGAGAAAAAAATTATTTCTAACCTTCTTTATTTTTTTTAGGATAAATTTTGGAACTGCTGTGATTGAAGTCGAGTACATTGGAATAGTGTTCAAAACTGAATTTATCAGGACTAATCTTCCACCCCTTCAGAGAAATTTGTTAATCAAGTGCATTACCCGATCTTCAACATTCTTATATAACCACATCCAATCTGTGAATCTGTAAGTATTGGGTTCAAGGATAAATGTGACATACTTGAAATCGGTCTCTATATCCTTCCTAAGGAAATGGAGGAGGTATCCAATTTGTTGATTATTACTGTCCAAAAAACAATGGAAAATTTGTAACATCCCGCTCTGGCACACTCAGTGAACTTATTCTTTGAGGACGCTTGCTCGCAAGTGATCCAGATTATTATACTTTTAAAACTTTGATTTTGATTATGAGGCATTATGGGTTGATGACATGTTGTTTTACTGTTTGACATAGACAAGTGTTATTGACTCGGTTTTACTGAGTGTGCAGGGTTTTGACCTTAAGGATGCAGAGGCATTGATGGAACCCCTTGGACTTCGGATCGAGTCAGGGAGTGTGCCATTGGGGTTTGATTGTTTTACTATGATATTAGTGCATCTTCCTGGATGATATGATACGTATATGTTCTGAAGGGATTTTTTGATGATGCAGGTTGACGATAGCTTGCCGACCAGACTCACATATGGAGTAAAGGGGTCACGCACAACTACCAAATATGTTGAGGGAGAGGTGTGGACAACAGCCCTGCCACAACCTACTAGCACTCCCATAATGCCTCGAACTGTAGGTTAACAATTACCTAGTTCGAGAGGATCCACGATGTCATGAGGGCAGACTGCAAAAGTCGCTCACGATGATTCTAAGGGGTGTGCAATAAGGTGAGGGCCTTATTCCTTAGAATCCCTTAGTCTCCCACAAGTTCACCTGGTAGAGTGTTGACTCCAGGGGTTATTGATGTCTACCAAGTCAGTCAAGAGGTGAGTGGCACCCTTGAATCACGTGGTGCGTCCTGAAGGGTACGTCGTGCAAGGAAAATGGAGAGTAACGAGTGGCACCCTTGGAGGACATAGTGCGTCCTGAAGGGCACATCGCACAAGGAAACATATGAGGCGAGTGGCACCCTTGGAGCACCTAGTGCATCTTGAAGGGCATGTCGTGTTGTTGATGTTAGAGGAATGAACTTAGATGGCCTTAGGATGAATAACGTGTTAAGTACTTTAAAACAAATTCCCTAATTAAATGTCGTCAGATACGAGAATTTAAGATGAAGTCTAAACTATGCTAGTGGTGAAATTTTGTCTCTCTAAAGACAATATATATATATATATAATAATAATAATAATAATAATATTAACAAAAATAAAAACCACTTGAATACTAATTATGATCTTTTTTAAATCTTGAGACATAAAGGAATTAAGAAATTAATTGTTTTTAAAAAAAACAACTATTGGATTAAAATTTAAAAAGGGAATTAATTGTTTTAGTACTTGATAATTTAAAATATACTAATTAAATAAGAAAAGGGAAAAAGGGGTTAATTTCCACACTTGCCTTTTTGAGTTCGAAGTAAAAAGGGGAAAGAGGGAAAATCTAAAATATTAGGAAACTAGGAAAAGAGGTAAACACAAAAACGGAAAAAGGGGAACTTAAGGGGAAAAAGTGGAAAGTCAACTGAGTAAAGAATTTACCATTTAAGAGCTTTCTAATTTTAAGCTAAATTAGAAACTTTCTAATAGGGAAAGACTTCAAAACCTATAAGGGAATTTGGGGACATCTAGGAGTGATTCTAGGAGTAACTCTAGGCGGGTGAGGGAAATGAGATAATTAATTAATAAAGAAATTAAATAATGGAGGAATGTAGGGGATGGGTGACACTTGTACGGAGAACATTTTTCAGGAATTTGTTTTTAAAAATTTAATTAGATGATATTTTGGGAAAGAAAGGAAGTTCGAAACTCCATAAAATGAAGGAAGGAGAAGGATGAAGCATCCTCTTCTGTTTGTGTAATGTTATGTTGCAGAAATATCTACTTGACTGATTTACTTGTGGGAGTTGAGATACCCAGCTTGGAGAGGAGTGGTAGATCGACCTTATGAGGCGAGATGGGAGCTAGATTAAATCTCTGGATAGTGTGTGTGGCCCCTTTGTGGATTGGGGGGTGAAGGGGGAAGTTGAGTACCCCTAGCATTGGCTGGGAGGTACCGGTGAAGTCTTGACGGTCGGTGAGTGGGAGCTGCACGGAGCGCACGAGACGTTAATCGGAGAGGGAGATCAGGAAGCGGTATGCTCTTCATTTTTGTATGGTAGAATGTGTTAGGACTTATTCTTGGATCTGCGTATTTAGGGGAGAAGTAAACTGAGCTATTTTTAAAATTTGATGCCTAAAACTTTGCTTAGCCCAACTCAATGATTGTCGACTCCCATGACCTTCGTCTCCTACATGTCTTGACCACCAGGTTGTGATTGGCTGTGTCCTTATTGGTTTCTTTCCTTTCATCCTTAACTCATCATTCCTCGCCTGAGTAGTCATCCAGGAGCCTAATCTACGGTCGTCGCCTCAGCGTTGAAAGACCTATGGATCTCAATGCCTTGCTTTCCTATGCGAGGATGATGAGCGAAGGACGAACCCGTTAACTGCCTACTCTATTGTTGTCTTGGGCTGATTTTTGTCCTACGCCCTGAAGCACCGAACTAACCCTACAAGGTTTGAATGATGACGAAGTTTTCTTTGACTTGACATTTTGATATCTCGTTACTTTCTCGATTATTTTTACCTCGATTTACTTCTTGCTGGACATTTCTGTGTTGGTTATTATTTCCGTTTCTCTGCATGCTTCCTCTTATTTTGTAGCGCTGTGATAGTTGCGCTTGTGAGAATTTTGACTGTTATACCTATCTCTTGTGGTGTTAAATTTTCTTGGGATCGTTTTAATGTTGCACAACCCTTGGAGCCTTATAGTTTTAATTGGAGTCACCCTTGGTGTATGTTGAATGCGCTATTTAGCTCAGGAATTATGATGGAAATCTTGCCAACAAGATTTATGTCTCAGTAGAGCATCCATGAATACATTGGATCTTGAAGATAAAGGTCGGTGCCTCATTAATAAGCAGTGATGGAATCACACTTCCTAAATGATTAGTTCGTTACGGATTGAACAATCGGTGAGCCATTTTCATGGTAATTCCTTTTACCTGCAGTAAGCTCTTATTATTATTACCACAGCACAACGCAGAACCACTATGTCGCTTCTCTGTTCAATCAAATCAAAGTTGCAGTTATTGAACGATTCTGGAGAGAGACATATATATTGGTTGTATGTGCGTTGCATCGATTATGAAGTATTTGCAACCATTAAGTGGTTAGAAAAACAATCGGTGTTATCCGTTGGTTGACTTAATAGTTGTGCTATCCGCTTAATATAAGTGAAAAGGCTCTTTTGAGCATTATTCGAGTGTTTCTAATGATATGAATTTTAGTCAGTGTTAGGTTGAACCAGGACACCCAACCCCCACTGTGTTCGATAATCCTTGAATTGCGATTTATTGTTGGCAGCGTATTGTTTTTTTTCATTCTTGGAGGTTTTCTCCTTCTTCCCGTGGCCAAACGAGCCTGAACCCACCTTTGCCTACATTATTAATCTTTTTAGTGCGATTATGTGTTGGACTGTGTATTGTTTTCATCCTGGAGTTATTATCCTAATTTATTTTTCTTGGCCAACGTGCACCAGCTCCAAACCCTTCCACCTGTGAATTTTTGGTGACTTACCCTCTTTACGCTAACGCCCTTGCAGTCGCCCCAATGATTGGGCCGCTGCCTCTCTGCCCTTCCTGCACCTTTAATGTGACTAGGACGTCGCTCCACATGCTACCTAATTTGATAGAACATTTTAATGGTGAATTGTGAATGGCTTGGAGCATAATTTGTGGCGTTATTATTGTTTTTGACTTCTGAATAGCACTTTCATTACCATAGAGTGGAAGCGATTGTTATGGAAGAGATGTCAAAATGGATGCAGTCAATGGCGGTGCAGTTTCCTTTGATGTTTTCTGAAATTCCTGAGTAACAGTGGTGTGGCTTTTTTTTATAACAGTTTAATTCTTAATAATGAATGTTGTGGCTACAACTGTAATGAAAAAAGATAGCGTACCCACCTTTTTGTGATATTAACAAGACTATAATAGTGAAATTGATTAACAATATTAAATCGTTTTAAAAGTTTTTCTTTAGTTGAATTTGTTTTACAATTTTTTTTATATATATATTTTTATTTATTGCTTTACAATTTTAAAATATTGTAAGCTTGCATGTGGAGTCTTAATGACAATTGTTAATTAGAAGACATCCACTTATTCCCTCTTCGTATTAAGAGGATGTATTTTTCATATAGATGGCAGGAAAGGGTT